>SJYA01005885.1:0-22656 GCA_006410615.1 Neotragus moschatus | reverse complement strand
CCCACATCTCTTGTGTCTCCTGCTTTAGCAGGCAGATTCTTGACCAGTGAGCCACCTGGGAAACCATCGATGTCCCTCCGAATATTAATGTCCGAGGTGAAGTCAGTGGGTCAGAGGAAGGAGCTGGCTTCCTTTTCTCCCCTTTGCCACAATCCCCTCGGATTCCTGCCTTCTGCCCCTGCGTGGTGAGTCACTTGCTGTCATACGCAAGCTCAGGACTGCGCTGCCCACAAGTGGAATCCTGCTTCCTGTGCCACACAGTCCTAGTCCAATCCTCAATGGCCCCCATAGGTCCTTGTCTTTTAGAGCCCTCCCTTTCCCAGGGCGCAGGACCCCAGCCAGGNAGTCACTTGCTGTCATACGCAAGCTCAGGACTGCGCTGCCCACAAGTGGAATCCTGCTTCCTGTGCCACACAGTCCTAGTCCAATCCTCAATGGCCCCCATAGGTCCTTGTCTTTTAGAGCCCTCCCTTTCCCAGGGCGCAGGACCCCAGCCAGGTTGAGGAAAGTTTCCAGGGCTTCAAGACACCTCCAGGCTCTAGAACCCTGCCCCTGAGGCTCACACACACACTTTTTCTGTCCAGGCATCCCAGGGATTAAAAGAGGCCTTGTTGCGGGAGGAACCACTGGGGGATCACTCAGCATTCTCCTGGCTGTGGCCCTGCTGTTTTACTGCTGGCACCAGAGGAAACCAGGTTTGTGTTCTCTCTTACCCTTTGCTAACCTCCACAACCTGTCCCTGCCTCAGAAATCCCATCCATTGCAGCCTTGGAAACTGCTCCCTTACCATTCTCCAGCTCACCATCCCAGTGCTAATAGACGGGTTCACATGCTTTTTTCAAAAGGCAGCTTTCTTAACAGATGTCTAGTCTAATTTATGAAGCCTCAGGTGAAAGATGGGGAGGGAATACACATTTTAATGTAAAGTTTCAAGAACTTCAAACGGTTTCCTTGGATAGTTTCTTTGGTTCAAACAGACTGGTCCACCAGATACTTCAACACATCCTATATCCCCCATAAGTGACAATCAAATAAAACTGAAAGGCCCTATGAAGAAATGACTGAGAATGGGAGCTGACTAATCTCTATCCTTTTTCCTCAGAGATGAGTCAAAGCCTGGGACCAGCATCTTGTATTCCAATGGCTCCGCTGTCTACAGGTCAGGCTACTGGCTCCCCCTCCACCCAGAGGAGAGAGTTTCTCCCACGTACTATCTGTTGTGCTTCCAAAGCCTTCCTGCTTTAGCTCAGGTCAGGCTAGTTTCAGATGTCAGAAAATCTGGTGTAGAAGACCTACATGACAGCTTTTTCAGCTCTAGTACAGTTATCCGCATGCTTTAACTTTGTGTTTTGAGTGCATGCTCAGTCACGTCCCACTCTTTGTGACCCCATGGACTGTAGCCCTCCAGGCTCCTCTGTCCATGGGATTCTCCAGGAAAGAATACTAGAGTGGGTAGCTCTTCCCTTCTCCAGGGGATCTTCCCTACCCAGGGATCAAACCCAGGTCTCCTGCATTGCAGGCAGATGCTTTACTGTCTGAGCCACCAGGGAAACACAACTCTGTGTTTTTAACTTAATTCAACTCAACTCACCAGATCCTTCTGAGCACCTCCTGTGTATCCTGCACTAGGCTGGATGTACAGAGCTTTGGACCTCTGACCAAAGTGTCCTTAACAAGCCTGAGGTGAAGTCTGAGGTTCTGGGCAGAACCACAGATTCTTCTGGAAATCCACCTATAGCCCCACACGACTCTGCAAGAAAAACAATTTGGTTGTATTTAGTATGTCCTAAGGTATATCAACACAGCCTTGAACCCTAATCAAGTCTCAGATGTTTGCATATTCAACAGAGCAATGTGTAGCCCTGACCCCAGCAAGTTATGGGCTTGGCTCAATTCTTTTTCACGAGAATCCGAGACTGCACCCACATTTGAACTGACTCTGTTAGGCAGCACATGGGTTTCCCTGGTAGCTCAACTGGTAAAGAGTCCACCTGCAATGCAGGTGACCCCAGTTTGATTCCTGGGTTGGCAAGTTCCCCTGGAGACCTAGACTGCCCACTCCAGTATTCTTGTGCTTCCCTGGTGGTTCAGATGGGAAAGAATTCGTCTGCAAGGCGGGAGACCTGGGTTTGATCCCTGGGTTGGGAAGAACCCCTGGGGCAGGGCGTGGCAATCCATCCCAGTATTCTTGCCTGGAGAATCCCCCTGGACAGAGGAGCCTGGGGGGCTACAGTCCATGGGGTCGAAAGAGTCGGACACAACTGAGCACTGCACAGAGCAGCACACAGAGCAGGTGGTACAGGCATGTGAAATATTTGAGAACGGGCTCCCTCTGCTGACACAAATCTGCCTTTGTTTTATTTGCAGGAGACGGCTTTCAGGGAGACACAATCAGGTGAGGTCTCAGCCTTCTGGTTTCCCCAGAATAAAATATGCAGAACTGTGGGACTACAAGATCAGGCCAAGTGATTTCTCTATGTCCCTGTGGCTCGATGCTCCCACTTTCACATTCCTTAAAATGGCCACAATCACAGCTTCTTAGAATCCTTCTAATAGTGTATATAATGGATTTTCCCACATAAATAGATCAGTTTCTTATTTCAAGTTTACCCATTCCATTAAATGGATGATGCTAAAGGTTATAGATTTTCTAGTTAGGCAAAAAATATTTCTGGTGCAAATAGTCCTGTAGTTAGACCACATGTTACTATAACTGTATAAAATGATTGCTAGTCCTAGATTTTACAGTGGAGTCTCAGCTTCTAGTAATCCTCTTTTTGTCCCAAATGTGTGCATTTACTCATCAAATTTTGTGTTTTTAAGTTTGGTTTGGTAAATGTGGTCTTGTTCTTCTATCTGTGTTGGTATCTCGGTCTTAGGTTATAGTCAGGGTCTTGGATCATGGATTACGTACAATTGCTTCTTGAATTATCCAGGCAGAATGCTGTGAAGACACTTCCTCCTGATGATGAGGCTGGTTTTTTTTGTTTGTTTGTTTGTTTTTTACCAATTGAGAGTGACCATTCTATTTATGAGATGATTCTTTCTATGAAGTCAAAGACTCTTCTGGCCTTGTTCTGCTGACTTCTCCCCACTCTTTTTTTTCTCTGTTCCACTTTCATGTATAGTATAATGTTCCAAGGATGATCAGTGTTTCTATGCCTTACAGGAGACCCCTGACCACAGGCCCACCAGGACCCCTCAACCCCATGTGCCCTGCCCCTGTGGAGCTGCAGCACTTGTACATCAATGGTGAGGACTCCCTGGTAGGGAGCTGCTCTGGACCTGAGCCAGAGAAAGATACTTGTTTTGAGGCCTAGCAAAAGGCCCTGGTCTCCCTAAGCATCCCAGACGTTCACGGTAAACAATTGTTTATGAAGAAGCATCTGTAGCATACCCCACTGACTGGGACGGCTTACAAAGTGTTTTTTTTTTTCTTCTTCTTCTTCTCAGTGCATCCCAGAGAAAGAGACTTGGTATATTCTGAGATCCAGATTACTCAGCCTGGGGCAGAAGGGGAAGGTACGTTACTGGGGAGAGATTGTGGCTTCAAACTGCGTTCATTCATTTGACACATGTTTGCTGAGTCTCCTTTGAGTAAAGGGAGTGAATCAGTGATCAAGACAGATTAAATATCCCTACAGCAGTGCTTAGAGTCCAAAGAAAGAGGACAGATACAGAAAGCTATGTAGCATTTTTCTTGATGTCACAACAAAAATTAAACATTCTTCTAATAGACATTGTAATCATGAGCGTATATGTTCAAAGTTTACCTGAAGGTAATGAATGAATTATTGCAAAGCACCTACCATATGATAAGAATATTATCATTATAATATATAAATATTAATATGTGTAATATATACATATTTAGTTAATTTATATAACAACCCTGTGTAACCCACATATTGAGCAAGCAAGACTCATGACTTACTTACAAAAATTTTCTGTCCCCCACTGTGTCTTTAAACTTTCTTCTGTGAGAGATTTCCCTGGGCACTCGGGATGAAAATTCTGGCAACCAAAGGCTTTTCAACACATTCTCCATTCTCTTAGGTGATAGACAGTAAGTGGACACTTTATGTCATAGTCTCATAGTCTCTTACTTAGTAAGTAAATAGAACGCCAAGTTTGAAGATGGTGAATCAGAACTTTCTCCTCTCCTAGAGCAGGCCAGTTTCAGAATGAAGCTGGCATGGTGTGGGTGCCCGGGAGGACCAGGCAGAGTTGGCTTCTTCCCTATCTCTTGGGTTGACGTCCCCTAACTAGCCTGGGGAAAGGAGTGGAAAGAAGTTAATTTAACTGGTACTGTGGAAGCTGGCTCTGCCTTCCTGGGATGACAGATACTTAAGCAGGCACTCCCTCCTATAATGCATATACATGGTCTCTTGAGGTTTCCTGATGCAGCCCTCCTTCCTAAAGTTCCTTAGGCACCGCTGAGGCATTCCTAATTCTATGAGTTGTTTCTTGCCCCTTTACTGGCCTCACCTCCAATCAGTCACATCCAACTTCCTGCTGCTGGAGTCCCTTGGTACCTGGAGGCCTTATTGAACAGGACTGAAGGTGACCACACTTCCCTTGTTCTGTCTCCCTTGTGGAGCACATCTGTACTTGGGGACACCTGAGAATTTCAGGTCCTAGCTGGCCCAGCAGATTTCTTTTGATCCCACCACTTGTTGTGAGTTAGAACTCTCAATGCTACTGATAAGGGGTGTTGAAATATTTTTTTATTGTAATCTGCAGTAAGAAATACAAGCTGTGTAAAAAAAAAAAGAAAAGAAATACAAGTTGTACTGTTAAGGAATATGAATGTGCACACATATATGCACACACATACACANTTGTGAGTTAGAACTCTCAATGCTACTGATAAGGGGTGTTGAAATATTTTTTTATTGTAATCTGCAGTAAGAAATACAAGCTGTGTAAAAAAAAAAAGAAAAGAAATACAAGTTGTACTGTTAAGGAATATGAATGTGCACACATATATGCACACACATACACATACCTAAACCGAAAGTTTTAGGCGATAATACTTAGTGTGATGCACTCAATTTTCTATTCTACTCAAATTGATTGTTTTAATCAACTTTATGGAGGTATCAACAATATAAAATATAATTCACCACTTTTAAATGCACATTCAAATTATTTTAACAAATGTATCCATTCACAGAACCACCACCACAATCACAGTGTGATGTGTGAACATCTCCAGAAGCCCAGAAAATCCTTTCATACTCCTTTTCAGTTAGTCTCTCTCCAGCTTCATCCCTGACAATTACTGATCTGCCTTCTGTCCTATAGTTCGCTATTCTATAATTTCCCATAAACAGATTCTTATATAATGCAAGCCTTTTGTTTGCCTTCTTTCACTTAACACAGTGTTTTGAAATTCATCCACATTCTAGCATAAGTAGTTCACTATTTTTTTTTGACATGTAAAAAGCTATGCCTTTTTAATATATACAGCTCATGAGTTCAGGGATGAATCAACACCAGAGAAACTGTTACCACCATTAAGGCCATAGATACATGCACCATTTTCCAAAGTTGTCTTTCACACCCTTTATGATGATAATGATGATGTGTGGTAAGGACACTTAACATAAGATTTACCTTCTTAGCTAAGTATACAATAAAATATAGTTAGTGATTGGAGAAGGCAATGGCAACCCACTCCAGTACTCTTGCCTGGAAAATCCCATGGATGGAGGAGCCTGGTAGGCTGCAATCCGTGGGGTCGCGGAGTCAGACATGACTGAGTGACTTCACTTTCACTTTTCATTTTCATGCATTGGAGAAAGAAATGACAACCCACTCCAGTGTTCTTGCCTGGAGAATCCCAGGGATGGGGGAGCCTGGTGGGCTGCCGTCTATGGGATCACACAGAGTCAGACACGACTGAAGGGACTTAGCAGCAGCAGCATAGTTAGTGATTGCAATATGTAGCTCAGTTGCTAAGTCGTGTCCAAATCTTTGCTACCCCCATGAACTACAACATGCCAGGCTTCTCTGTCCTTCTCTGTCTCCTGGAGTTTCCTCAAACTCATGTGCACTGACTCAATGATGTCATCCAACCATCTCATCCTCTGTTGCCCTCTTCTCCTCCTGCCTTCAATCTTCCCCAGCATCAGGGTCTTTTCCAATGAGTCACTTCTTCACATTAGATGGCCAAATGACCGGAGCTTCAGCATCAGTCCTTCCAATGAATATTCAGGATTGATTTCCTTTAGAATTGACTGGTTTTATCTCCTTTCAGTCCAAGGGACTTTCAAGAGTCTTCTTCAGCATCACAGCTTGAAAGCATCAGTTCTTTGGCATTCAGCCTTCTTTATGGGCCAACTCTCACGTACATGACTACTGGAAAAACTATAGCTTTGACTAGATGTACCTTTGTTGGCAAAGTTATATCTCTGCTTCTTAATGTGATGTCTAGGTTTGTCATAGCTTTTCTTCCAAGGAGCAAGTGTCTTTGAATTTCATGGCTGTAGTCATCATTGCAGGGATTTTGGAGCCCAAGAAAATAAAGTGTCTTACTGTTTCCACTTTCCCCCCTTCTATTTGCCATGAAGTGATGGGACTGGATGCCATGATCTTAGTTTTTTGAATGTTGAGTTTTAGGCCAGCTTTCTCCACTCTTCTCTTTCATCTTTATCAAGAGGTTCTTTAGTTCCTCTTTGCTTTCTGTCATTAAAGTGATATCATCTGCCTATCTGAGGTTGATATTTCTTCCAACAATCTTGACATTCCAGCTTGTGATTCATCCAGCTCGGCATTTCACATGATGTACTGTGCATTTAAGTTAAATAAGCAGAGTGACAATATACAGCCTAGATGTACTTCCTTTCCCAATTTTGAACCAGTCTGTTGTCCCATGTCTGGATCTAACTGTTGCTTCTTGTCCTACATACAGACTTCTCAGGATACAGGTAAGGTGATCTGATAATCCCATCTCTTTATGAATTTTCCAGTTTCTTGTGATCCACACAGTCAAAGCCTTTAGCATAGTCAATGAACCAGAAAAAGATTTTTTTTTTGCAATTCTTTTGCTTTTTCTTGGAGAAGGAATTGGCAATCCACTCCAGTACTCTTGCCTGGAAAATCCCATGGACGGAGGAATCATCGTCCATGGGGTCACGAAGAGTCGGACACGGCTGAGCAGATGTTGGAAATTTGATCTCTAGTTCCTCTGCCTTTTCTAAATCCAGCTTATACATCTGGAAGTTCTCGTTTCATATACTGCTGAAGCCTAGCTTGAAGGATTTTGAGCATAATCTTGCTAGCATGTGAAATGAGGGTAATTGTACAAGAGTCTGAACATTCTTTGGCATTGTCTTTTTTCGAAATTGAAATGAAAGCTGACCTTTCCCAGTCCTGTGGCCACTGCTGAATTTTCCATATTTGCTGGCATATTGCGGAGAAGGCAATGGCACCCCATTCCAGTACTCTTGCCTGGAAAATCCCATGGAGGGAGGAGCCTGGTAGGCTGCAGTTCATGGGATTGGGAAGAGTCAGACACGACTGAGCGATTTCACTTTCACTTTTCACTTTCATGCCTTGAAGAAGAAAATGGCAACCCATTTCAGTGTTCTTACCTGGAGAATCCCAGGGACAGGGGAGCCTGGTGGGCTGCCGTCTATGGGGTCACACAGAGTTGGACATGACTGAAGGGACTTAGCAGCAGCAGCTGGCATATTGAGTGCAGCTCTTTAACAGCATCATCTTTTAGGACTTGAAGTAGCTCAGCTGGAATTCCGTCCACTAGCTTTGTTCATAGTAATGCTTCCTAAGGTCCACTTGACTTCACACTCCAGGATGTCTGGCTCTAGGTGAGTGACCAACACCATCATGGTTATCTGGGTCATTAAGAGATTTTTTTTTGTACAGTTTTTCTGTATATTCTTGCCACTTTTTCTTAATCTCTTCTGTTTCTATTAGGTCTTTGTTGTTTCTGTCCTTTATTGTGCCCATCCTTGCATGAAATATTCCCTTGATATCTCTAATTTTCTTGAAGAGATCTCTAGTCTTTCCCTTTCTATTGTTTTCCTTTATTTCTTTGAATTGTTTTCTTAAGAAAGCCTTCTTATCTCTCCTTATTCTCTGTAACTCTGCATTCAGTTGGATATATCTTTTCCTTTCTCCTTTGCCTTCTGCTTCTCTTCTTACTATACAGTATATCTCCAGAATGTATTCAACCTCAATAACTCAAACTTTGTACCTTACAAACTTATTANCTAGTCTTTCCCTTTCTATTGTTTTCCTTTATTTCTTTGAATTGTTTTCTTAAGAAAGCCTTCTTATCTCTCCTTATTCTCTGTAACTCTGCATTCAGTTGGATATATCTTTTCCTTTCTCCTTTGCCTTCTGCTTCTCTTCTTACTATACAGTATATCTCCAGAATGTATTCAACCTCAATAACTCAAACTTTGTACCTTACAAACTTATTAACTTTGTAAGGCTCAAAGAGCCTTACTTCTAGTTTCCTTTCCCCAAGCTACTTGTAACCATCATTCTACTCTGCTTCTATGAGTTTGAGAAAATACAGTATTCGTCCTTCTGTATCTGGCTTATTTTTCTTAGCATAATGTCTTCCAGATCCAGCTGTGTTGTCACAAATGACATGATTTCCTTCTCTCTTAAGGTGGAATAATATTCCATTGTATATGTGTGTGTATGTCTGTGTGTGTGTATGTCATATTTCCGTTTTCATTCATCCATCAATAAACTTTTAAGTTGTTTCTGTATCTTGCTGTGATCTGTTCAAGATCCTGATTTCCATTCCTTTGGATATGCACTTAGAAGTGGAATTGCTGGATCATACAATAGTTTCATTTTTAACTTTTTAGGAAACTTCCATACAGTTTTCCATATTAACAGTACCAATTTACACTCTCACCGGCAGTGTTCCAGAATTCTTTTTTCTCCACATCCTTGCCAACTCCTGTTATCTTTTGTCTTTTTAATGATAGCCATCCTGACAGGTGTGATGTGATATGTCACTCTGGTTTTGATCCCACTGATGATTACTGGTGTTGAGCGCCTTTTCAATAACTGCTGTATGTCTTCTTTAGAGAAACATCGCTTCAGATCCTTTGCCCATTTTAAAATTGGGTTATTATTGTTAGTTTAGCTGTTGAGTTGTATGAATTCCTTATATATTTTGCATATGAATCTGTTATCCAATAATATGGTTTGCAAGTGTTTTCTTCCATCTTGTAAGTCGCCTTTTCACTATCCTTGTGTCTAGTAGAAATTTCAATTGTAATTTACAAATGAGGTTAAGGACTTCTGCAAGGTGCCAAACCCAATGAAGACAAAGTCTTCTGTTTTACTATAATATTTGCTGCACACAGTGCCTATTGCTATATTTGACTAATGCATGTCCTCTGAACACCTGCTTTGTCTGTCACTGATTTCTCAGCCATCCTCACTAATCAGTGTCTTTTGAATGATAGAATTAGAATTGCCACCAATTTGACTGGGTTAATTGGATGCTTCTTATCGAGTCACCTTGATCAGTTGCTGCTCTTCACACTCTGTCTTTGACATATTTGTCAAAACACCCTTGAAGCTGAGCACTCTATTGGTGGATGAGGTATATTTCAGGCACTTTCTGTGTTGATGATCTGTAGCAATATTTCTTCACCAGTGCCTGAGTGTTTGCCTGAAGCCCCTGAAATTGCATACAAAGTTCCTTGGATGTGTCTATTATTCCAGGGAGAGAGTACATAGCTTCTATTCGGTCATTAAAAAGATCAGTAACCCCAAAAGACCCATGGAAAAAACATGATGGAAACTAGTGTATCCCAGGATGTATCTTTTTCCCCAGGCTCTATCCCTCCATAAAATTACTATATAATTCTCATGATTCTATCTGCTCTGAGATTCTTTATGTCTAATAAGGAGGATGTGAGAAATTATACCTGCTAAGTTTTCTCTTACTGTGGCTCCATCTCTAAGAAATGCTGGCAATCAAATCAAAACCAGAGCATGCTAATGTAAGACAGTTTTCCCCTCAGGGCATACATTTAAAGGATTCTAGTGGGAACTTGCAGAACAAGCAGGGGTTGGACTTTGCGACTGGTGAGATGGAGGTGTTATAAATTAAGAGAGGCAATAATTCAAAGTAAGAGAGAAATCATCTCTTAACATCTGGTAAAGAAAGGGAATGAGGTTTCTCTTTGCGGTATCGAGGGAGAACTTTATAGATCAATGGAGCTTGCAAAGAACATCCAGAGGGTTGGGCTAAGAAATGGTAAAATAAGATCACGTGTGTTGTAGGAGGTGTTAGGTGGCAGAGAAGAGAAAATGACAATCAGTGCAGAAGGCCCAATGACTCCCAGATTCTGGGAAATAAGCTAGAAGACTAGGTTTGAAGTGGATCCAAACATTCATCACCCTGTGGTTTTCTTTTTTTCCACAGCCAATACCTTCAGAACATCTCTAGAGGACCAGGTGAGTTTCATGTCCTGACTGTTTTCTCTCCCACTACTACCTGTCACCCCACATTCCCTCTCCTTCCAGTTCTTCTTCTATCTTCTTTCCACCCCAGCACGTCTCAATTGTCTACTCTGAAGTGAAGACACAGCTCTGAGATGATTTGGCTGGAAAGATCCGCTCTAAAAATGAAGATGCCACGAAAAGTTATGAGAATATCCTACTCATATGACTTGTCTCTGATCCAAAGACCCAGCTTAGTGCAGTCCTTGAGGACTCTGGAGTGGCCAACTGGTTCCAGCTTTCCTGACTGGTTCCAGCTTTCCTGTTCTTCTTGCCCATGTGCAGTCACTCCGAGGACTTCTGATTTATCCAGTCTGAGGCGGTGATGGGAAGACCCCTCAGAGACTACACTGAAATGACCAAGATCCACGGTCAAGAGAGAAGCCTATATACCTTCTCTGAGCCTGACTTAATATGCTCCTTACTGTCTGATTTCAGGAGAGGGAGAAAGACTGCTGTAGAAAAACAGAAGGACAAATTTTGGAGAATTGGGATTTGTACCTAGATAGAAAGCACTGAGTGAATCAGGTCTCTGTTTCATACATATTCGGCAACTCTCCCCATGGGGAATAGGTTGCATCAATTGGTTTCACTATGACTGGCTGCATGCATACTTCACAAGCAAAGCACAGGTCTTTCCCTCCTGCTTACACTGCCTGTCAAGATTCAGTTGCAGACAAAAGAATCTATTTCAAGTGGTTTACAGATAAAGGAATTAAAAAATTTATATTGGTTACTTTCAAAAATCATTTGAAGAGCTGGAGAAGCAGGCTCCAGACTGAGCTTCCAAAAGAAAAACCTAATTACATTAATGTTATTAGAGACAAAGATTTTTAACACTGGAGACAAGAAATATAACAAATATAAAAAGTTAAGTAACAACCTGGAAAACCTAAATTTGAATTGGAAATGTCAGTACAAACTGATGACAAAACCTGCTCATTTTAAAAATGTTATCTATTTCTGAGGTCATCCACTGGAAAGGTCTAGAAATAATTAATAATTCAGTAACAATGAGCACCCATTGCACATGCTGTAGTCTCTAAATACTTTTGATATAGAACTACCTTTCTTGTAGGAGCTGTATCTTTGAGTTATCAAGGTGATGTTAGAATAATTCTTCCAATAAATGAAGAAGGACTGAAAGAAATAGAAAGCAACTATTCTGTGTGAATGTTTCATGCTACACCTAATGATCAAGTTGATATAAAAAAAAACCCAGCCTAATATTATAGGCCTCCTAATGGAAGTATTCAATACCACCTACAATGTATTTAAGCCTGAATTATCAGAAGTAAATCTATTGAAGTCTCTAGATCTAACTACCAGTTTATAGGAAATACAGTGGACAAAGGATTTTGTTAAATAGCACCATGGGATTGCGATAAGAAAAATCTAAACTATGGAAAAATTCTAAAGGACAAATTATCTGGCTTCTTTAACAAAAGAAGGAAGGAGAAAGGGAAGACTTATAAATTAAATGATACTTAAGACACGTCCGTCAGAAGGAATGAGTGAGTCTTGCCTCAAACAAATCAAATTTAAAAAGAATTACTTATGGAATACTAAATGAAATTTATACATTAATATGAAGAAATTATGTTTGGATAATTTATATGTTTGAAAAATTTATGTTTTGGGTATAAATGATAGTATTATGGTTATGTTTTTATTAAAAATATTCATCTTTTACTTCATACTGAAGTATTTGTACATTAAATATTATGATTTTGCTTGATATAATCCAATAAGAGTTGGGTGGGCAGGAAGTGGATACAGGTACAGATAAGGCAAGACTGGTCATGTGAGCACCATTGCTGAAGCTGGATGGTAGGTATGTAACGGGAGGCAATGCCGCTTATGCTAGTCTCTTTGTATGTCTTAAATTCAGATGATAAACAGTTAAGCATTGCCATTGTATATATGTACCCCAGCTTCTTTACCCATATCGTCCGTCAGTGGATCTCTAGGTTATTTCATGTCCTAGCTACAGTAAATAGTGCTGCAAGGAACATTGGAGTACATGTGTCTTTAACTATGATTTTCTCAGGGTAACCCAGTAGTGGGATTGTTGGGTCATATCGTAGTTTTATTCCTAGTTTTTTAAGGAAACTCCATACTGGCTTCTATAGTAGCTGTATCAATTTGCATTTCCACCAACAATGGTAGAGGGTTCCTTTTTCTCCACATTCTCTCCAGCATTTATTGTTTGCAGATTTTTTGACGGTGGCTATTCTGACCAGTGTGAGGTGATATCACATTGCAGTTTGACTTGCATTTCTCTAATACTGAGCAATGTTCAGCATCTTTTCATGTGTTTCTTAGCCATCTGTATGTCTTCTTTGGACATTGCTCGGTCATAAAAAGGAACACATTTGAGTCAATGTTAATGAGGTCAATGAACCTAGAGCCTATTATACAGAGTGAAGTAAGTCAGAAAGAGAAAAACAAATATGTAAAGTATGTTAAAGCCATATGTAAAGCAGATAGGCAGTGGGAATTGTATGATTGAGAGAACTCAAACCAGGGCTCTGTGACAACCTGGAGGGGTGGGATGGGCTCGGAGGGAGGTTCGAGAGGGAGAAGACGTACGCACACTTATGGCTGAATCATGTTGATGTATGGCAGAAACTGACACAGTAGTGTAAAGCAATTATCCTCCAATTAAAAACAAATAAAGTTTAAAAAGATTATAAGACCTAGGGTGGAAGGGATAGTTAGGGAGTTTGGGATGGGCGTGTACACGCTGCTATATTTACAATGTATAGCCGACAATGTCCTACTGTATATAGGAAATTCTGCTCAATGTTATGTGGCAGCCTGGATGGGAGGTGAGTTTGGGGGGAGAACAGATACATGTATATATGTTGCTGAGTCCCTTTGATGTCTAGCTGAAGCTATAATATGCATTAATATTGACTATACTTCATACAAAATAAAAAGTTAAAAAAAATGTTAAGCACTCCCAATCTCCCTTCCTCTGCTTTATTTTTATACCCCATAGCACTTATCACTTTAAAGTATACCATACAATTTGCTTATGTACTATGCTTATTATATGTCAGTCCTCTAGAAAGTAAATTAAGGGCAACAACCCTTGTCTTTTTCGTTCACTGACATATCCCAAGCACCTAGAACTACGCTTGATACATTGCAGGTACTTAATAAATACTTTTGAATACCTGAATTACCTAGTTCATTCTAAAAGATCTGCCATGGCAGTTGTTTTAGAATGGGGTGTGTGTGTGTGTGTGTGTGTGTGTGTGTGCACTTTTAGTATAGCTAGTAAAAACAGTGTATCAAAATGAATATGGGTTTTAAATCCAAAAGATTTTAGTTCAAGACTTGAATTTGCCACTTATAATTTCTTAGATAAGTTACATACATTTTTTGCGTCTAATTTCCCTCTATGCAAAATGAAGATACTATGTACCTCATGGGCTTCGCAAGCGGGAAGAACTGATAGCTTATGGTGAATAATGTTGGATTCGTGATCTCTGAAGAAGCTTTAGCTTTAGGACCAGGCATCAGGCTTGATCACTCAAGAGCTTTTGTGTAGCAGAGTTTTATTAAAGTGAAAAAGGAACAGAGAAAGCTTCTGGCACAGACATCAGGAAGGGGTCAAAGAGTACCCCCATCCTTAGTCTTAGCAAGGGAGTTATATACTTTTTAATTGGTTATTAAAATAAACCAAAAGGATGGCTCAAGGTTGTAAAGACCTTACTAGACCCATTTCCACAATATACATTTTAAGAGAACAGGATTAGTCAGAAGGTTTTCAGAAAAGAGAAACATGTCCTCAAAGGAGGATACATTATAGTTATATAATCCTTATGAAGGAATGTAGAAAAAAACTTTTGTCCTTTCCTCCTTAAGAATTCCAGACCCCTTTCTTCTCCTTGCGGACCCTGGACTTCTTATCAACCTGCCTAAGGACTGACTCTTCCAGAACCCACCTGCCAATGCAGGAGACATGAGATGCGGGTTTGATCCCTGGGTCAGAAAGATCTCCTGGAGGTGGGCATGGCAAGCCACTTCAGTATTCTTGCCAGGAGAATCCCATGGACAGAGGAGGCTGGTGGGCGACGTCCAAAGGGTAGCAGACTCGGACACAACTGGAGTACTTAGCACCCATGCGCATACCGTGTATGACCCTTGTGAACACATTCCTAGCCAAGGCTTTTGTCCTTGCATTCCCTCTGTCTGTAATGCCTTTCCTCCTGATAACCACTAATTGTTTCCTCTCCTCCTTTAGCGTTTACTCAAATGTTGCAATCTCCATAAACTCTTCCCTTATTACCTGCTTTAGATAGACACACCACTTAATCTTCATCAGCTCCTCCTCTTATGCTGCTGCTGCTAAGTCACTTCAGTCGTGTCCGACTCTGTGCGACCCCATAGATGGCAGCCCACTAGGCTCCTTCTTATGCTACCTTATATTTATCCAAAGCACTTTTGTCATCTGACATTCTAAATTTTTATTTGTTTATTGTCTGGTTACCCAAAGCATAATTTATGCTCTATAGAAACAAGAATTTTATCTGTTTTGTTTAATAATATACCCTTAGTGCCTCTTTCAGAGCTCAACACATGGTAAGCACTTAGTTAACATTTATGAATTATGAGAATTATATAAAGCAATCAATGTAAGTGTCTGATAATGTGCCTTTTGCATATAAGCATTCAATACATATTAATTGTCAGTATTTAGTAAGCCACTGATTTATTTTCTAGGTCAAAAAATATTTATTGTGCACTTAGTATACCAAACATAAAGATAGATGAGGAAGAAATGTTTCTCCTTGAGAAGTTTCCAGTAGAGAACAGACTGGATACAAGGGAAGGGAAATGAGAGGGTGGGACAAAGGGGCGAGCAGCACGGACATGTTTACACTACCAAATGTAAGACAGCGAGCCAGCAGGGCTCTGGCGTATGATCCAGGGAACTCGCCAGGGCTCTGTGATAACCTAGAGGCGGGGAAAGGGGTGAGGGGTGCAAGGAAGGTTCATGAGGGGGGGAGCTGTATGTATGCCTATGGCTGATTCATACTGATGTGTGGCAGAAACCAACACACTATTGTAAAGGAATTACTCTTCAATTAAAAATAAAATTGAAAAGAAATTTCCAAGGTAACGCACTGGAAGAGACAGATACATGAAGAGCTAATTCTGGGAAAGTATGATTAGATGGAGCACTTAGCCCATGTGTTAGGGAAAGTAACATTAACAGTTGTAACAGGTGAACCCAGAAGACTCCAAAACTTTCCAAACAAATCATCAGTTGCTCCAGGGTGAAGGGTAAGGCTGCACTCCACCTAGCCATTCAGGAGCGTAGGTTGCTCACATCTCTTGGTACTGCCATCTTCAGTACTTCCAGTTCCTCTGCAAAAGGGGAGAGCGTGGAAGGTCAGCCAAGAGACTTCAGGGCCCAGTCCTGAAAGTGGAATACATTTCCTTGCTCCCACAGGCCATTGACCAGAACTTAGCCACAGTTTCCCTACCTAACTCAGGGGTGGGAAGAGGAATCCAGCTGAGGCCTGGAAATCACAGGACACAGATCTTGTGGACCCCATAGCTAGTCACTGCCTGACTCAACCAAGGGAAAATTTCAGGGAAATTTTTTCTGGAAGAGATAGCACACAGTGAGCAAGAGATTATTGACATGTTGGAACCAACAAGATCTGAGTTCAGATCCAGGTCACAGTTCATATCTATGTAACCTTAGCTGTTATTGTTCAGTTGCAAAGTTGTGACCCACTCTTTGTCACCCATGGATTTGTCTATCACCAGCTCTTGGGGTCTGCTCAAACTCAGGTCCATTGAGTCAGTGATGCCATCCAGCCATCTCATCCTCTGTTGTCCCCTTCTCCTCCTGCCTTCTACCTTTCTCAGAATCAGGATCTTTTCCAATGAGTCAGCTCTTTGCATCAGGTGACCAAAATATTGGAGCTTCAGCTTCAGCATCAGCATCAGTCCTTACAATAAATATTCAGTGTTGATTTCCTTTAGGATTGACTGTTAAGTTACTCAAATATCTCCTTAGAGATTAAAAATGAGAGTAGCAGTAGAACCTAATTCATAAACATGCTGTAAGGATTAAATGTGTGGAGTCTTAAGCATAAAGCTTAAGACACAGTAAACATTTATTAATAAGAAATGTTAGCTGTCAGGAGGAGGAGAAAAGAAGGAACAGTAAGGAGAGGAAAAGGAAACTGAATTAGAAAACTAGACACAGAAAGAATGGGCTAAGAAATGAAGCAAAGGGCTTTGCTGCTGCTGCTGCTGCTAAGTCGTTCAGTCGTGTTCAACTCTGTGCGACCCCAGAAATGACAGTCCACCAAGCTCCCCTGTCCCTGGGATTCTCTAGGCAAGAGCACTGGAGTGGGTTGCCTAGACAGACATAGATAACTGTGCTCAGGCATAAAACAGAAAAATGTGTTCAGGAACTTATAAGCAGATTAGTATATGTGCAGAGTAAAAGTCTGCTTACTGGAAAATTGGGTCAGTCTGGAAAGGTAGCTATTCCAGTAACCTTGGCACCATAAGGAGATTTATCTTGTAACCCTCAGGAACCATGGGTAATCTAGTCTAACAGCGTGTCTCAGATTTGCACCCTTCAGAGAGGTCTTTCTCATGGTTGTGTCATAGACAGCTTCACGGTGGGTGAGCCTGGTGGTGGGGGGAGTGCTTAGGCGCTGTCACTGTAGTGTAGGTTAAATGAACAGGGCAGAGACACAGATGCAGTGCAGGGGAGGGGCACAAAACTTGTTTTGTGAGAAACTCAGTAAAAGTAATTGATTGATTGGAAGTGAAGAAAGGCATCGAGGACAGCTCCCAGGAATTTGGCTTAGGCTGCCCAGGGGAACTATGATGCCGTAGATGGAGACAAACTGGAGTATAATTCAAAAACTTCTTGGCAAAAATGCAGCCTCACCCAGTTGTGCTCAGTGTTGCATTTTAGGTGCCAGGACTTTATTTGCCAAAAACTTGGTGGAAAATTTGAGATTCACATCACGTCTCTCTCCTCTTGGCCAATCACTTTGTGGCCTAGTCTTTTTCCTTTTCTTTAAGAATTTGATTCGCTGCCTTCACTCTCGAGTTGTTGGAAACTTTACCGAGATAATCACTATGATAATTCCATCTTGTGTATTTGATGATTCTGCTCTGCTTGCCACCAGCCTTTGGTCTCATTAGCACCATCCCAGCTTCTTGCTTATTATATTTAATAAAATCTCTAAAGCTAAGCATGGCCTGGAGATAAGATGTAAAAACAGCCCCTACCCAAATGTCAGCTCAAGAGTCTCAGAAAGAGGAACCCCAAGATAAATATATCATTTATGTTTATGCAAAATTGTGTTATGTCTTCAGACTTGCCAGAGGCATGGAAAAATAACACCTCGAAAATTTACATAAGCTGGAGGGGCAAGGGGAAAGCCTCACACCAGTTAGCTTCTATTATTTTCTGGCTAAAAAAAGAAAAAAAAAAAAATAGAATTTTCATTATGAAAGGAAATCAGCTCATTTGCACAAGGCCTCCTTCCCTGAGAATACAGGAAGTCCAAGTTCTCTCCAAGAAGCTATTCAGGGTCATGAAGAGGAGGGCAAAGTTAGATTTGGAATATTATATAACTTTTATGACCCAGTGAAAAGTGAAAATGGAAGACCCCTTGTTCGAAAACTAAGAAAAATGATGCTAAAAGTATAATATATAACTTTGTTTTTCTTTCTTCTATGGTCTCTCCCTCTTCTTGTCATGATGTTTTTTTATTTGCTATTTAAGGTCATCTTAAATCATTAGCAATATAAAGAATCACCTTTATATTTTTCAATGTCAGCTTTAACTGGAAATATGAGAGTATTTCACTCATATGTAGAATCACAGAAATTAGACAGTTTGTATTTCATAGTTCATTCATGCATATGCATTTTGTTCTTACAAGAAGACTGGAAATTCTGGAAAAAAAAAAAAAAAACCTCTCACTTAAAATTTTGTTTCTTAATATAAGCACATTAGGCCAATACGTTCTACTTGTGGATTACTGACAAGTAAGGAAAAACTGAAATATTGAGATTGTCTTGTCTTTCCTTTTCCTTCTATGTTATTTTCAACATACATGATTAACTGATATAGGGAAGTACCATAAGAAAGGATACAATAGGGTTTCTTGGGTGTTCAAGTTTCTTAGAACACAACTTCCTTCTTACTGTGTTTAAATCAAGTTCTGGCTCAAATTGAAAGTGTGGCTTTGGGGGGATGTTAGTTACTGAGGTAATGTTTAGTTTTTACTCCCTTTGAGTCTCCCTGTGCATGGCAGATCCAACTGGAATTCTGTGTTCATGGGATATTTGAATGCTATTTGCGTTTAGGCAGCAAGGAAAGTGGATACACCTATTGTAAGTATCTTCTCTGCTCATGCGCTGACTCTATTGTCCCATCAGGCTTCATTTACAAAGCACAAATTTAAACATAAAGGTATTACAAATTTCAAGATGGCAACAGCAGAGCATTAAACCAAGCTCAGGGCCTTTAAACCAAGGGCAGGATCCTGTGTAACTGCACAGGTCATAAGCTCATGAAACTGGAAATAGTTTTGATGCTTCCAGCAAGTCATAAGTGGCTAGTCAGAGGTCTTCTCCAATGTACCTTCCAGAATCAAACAGGCCCAACACAAGTTCTAATTCTCTTTTTCTAAATTCTTTCTAACTATTTGAACCCATCATCGGAATTTGTGGTCATACTAGTGCTGGTATGAGAAGGCAACTGGATCTGAAAACCTTGGGCTGAGGGCAGCCTTGGTGAAAGAGGCACTGTGTGAACATGACCGAACACAAGTGCACGTGCCCCATGAGCAGCAGGCCAAAAAGACTGAAACTTCAGAGTTTGGAGCAGAGAAAGATTTATTGCAGGGCCATTCAAGGAGATGGGTGGCTCATGCGCCCTCCCCCCAAACTCAAACTCCTCAAAGGGTTTCAGCAAAGAATTTTAAAGGCCAGGTGAGGGAGGGGGTGACAGATTACCTGACCAGCTTGTACACAGTTCTCTGATTGGTTGATCTTGAAGTAACAGGGTGGTTAATTTTATCAGTCCTTGTGTATCAGTAGATCCAGGTGCTATGTTCTCATGATCACCGAGAAGTTAATTTCTTACATTTGGTGGCAGTTTTTAGCATCTGAAAAACTCAGGAAATATGCATGAGATACTAATATCTGGGTACTTCAGAGAGAAGCTAAAGCTGAGGATCCGGGGGAGTGGTCTGTTCTGGGTAAGCTCCAAAGGCTCCTGGTTGGTTACATGAATGACAAAAAAAAAAAAAAAAAAGAGCTGAGTTCAGTGTGACAGGTTAATAACCTCCATAACTGCCATTTATGCAGTATCTACTATATGCTTGTGATATATACTTTGCAAATATCTCATTTAATGTCAAGAATAACTAGAAGGCAAGTATAATTAATACCAGCTTTGTAAATGAGAAAACTGGGGCTCAAAATCTCCTCTGTCCATGAGATTCTCCAGGCAAGAATACTGGAGTGGGTTGCCATTTCCTTCTCCACAGAATCTTCTGGACCCAGGAGTTGAATCCAGGTCTCTTGCATTGCAGGCAGATGCTTTACCAACTGAGCTATGTGGAAAGCCCTATAAGTGAGAAAACGAGGGCTCAAAATCCNTTTGTAAATGAGAAAACTGGGGCTCAAAATCTCCTCTGTCCATGAGATTCTCCAGGCAAGAATACTGGAGTGGGTTGCCATTTCCTTCTCCACAGAATCTTCTGGACCCAGGAGTTGAACCCAGGTCTCTTGCATTGCAGGCAGATGCTTTACCAACTGAGCTATGTGGAAAGCCCTATAAATGAGAAAACGAGGGCTCAAAATCTTGCCTAGTTTGCCAAAAGTAACCCAGAGGGTAACTGACAGCTAAGATTCAGCTTCATATCCATCCAATTTGAATCCCAATGTTCTCCCCATACACCAAGCTTCCTCTCTGACCAATGATCAGTTTATACAAGGCAGATGGTGTATTGAGACGGCCAAGTTGGAAAAAAAGAAAAACACAGAGAGAAGAGTCTTTGCACAGACATTGTAGATGAGGGTCACCTTGGCAGGTCCAGCAAGTATTTTAAGATGGGGAGAGATTAGCTTGACCATCCCAGTGAAGGGTGCCTCTTTGGATTACCTTTTAAAATATAATCAGGTAGATAAATTAATAAGAAAATGATGAATAGCACATATTCAGAGGTTGAATTAGGTGGAGGAAAAGGACATACATTAGAGAACTAATAAAAAGTTGGAAGGCTGGGGAGCTTTTGTTCTTTGCTACCTGTTTAAGATAGCAAAGCCACAGCACATGAAAAGAATGTCCAGCATGCTAAGACAGAGGTTAAGGGCAGCGAAAAATGGTAGCAAATATGCAAATTGACCCCTAGGGATGGGTAGCTCCCCTCAGAACCCTACAAGATTCAGTGGTAGATATCGGACATGTTCTTTCTTTGTTATCTCTGATGATGATAATCTAGTCGCTAAGTCATATCTGACTCTTGCGACCCAATGGACTGTAGCCTGCCAGGCTCCTCTGTCCATGGGACTCTCCAGGCAAGAACACTGGAGTGGGTTGCCATTTCCTTCTCCATTTCTTCTGTTGTCTCTGTTGCTCTTAGCAGACTCAGGTTGATGTAGACAGTAGCTTCATGGAAACTGTGAAATATTCAAGTGTATTATTAATAAATCTTGTTATCCTAGCCAATAAGATTCAAACAACAAAACATACATTCACAGAAATACTCATGAATGCTAAAACATGAATGAGACTTGGAAACATACCGAGTGAAAGAAACCACACGCAAGAAACCACACGCAAAAAACCACATATTGTAAATCGATTTCTATGCTGAGAATAGGTAAATCTACAGAGAAAGAAAGTAAATTAGTAATCTGTTGCCTGGGCTGTGGGTGTGAATGGAGAGTACAAATGGGTGCCAAGTTCCTATTTGGGGTGGTGGAAATTTTTAAAAAATTAGATTGTGGTGATAAAGCAAGTGGATTATATCATTGAAAATTATACTTCAGTAGAGTTGTTAAATATATGTAGATTCATCCAGTGATTTTCAGTAACTGTTCATCACCACAAATAAAGGCAATTTGGTAAAAAGACTGTAGAGTAGAAAGTGCATATTTAAAAAAAAAACACATTTTGGTTTCATGCAGATCTGAGTTTTGAATAGATTGGCACCAACCTACCTAGAAGGGTGGTATTGTCTTCTTTATAAACATGAAGAAGCCTGAGGTCAAGTTTGAAAACATGCTTGAGGTCATCCCTCTTGTGAACGGAAGCGCTCTGAGTCTTTCTGGTAACACAGCCTGTGCTTCTTTGCCTCTCTGTCACCGCAGAACCATTGCCTGTTAGATTTTCCCTCTGGAAAATGACCTGATGGTAACATTTAAAGTAAATCCTACCTCTGTCTAGATTTGTTTATGCTGCCAGCACTCCTTCATCTTTATTAATCCTCTTTCATCACTGCTTGAGACTTCCCTGGTGGCTCAGACAGTAAAGCATCTGTCTACAATGCAGAAGACCTAGGTTCGATCCCTGGGTGGGGAAGTTCCCTGGAGAAGGAAAAGGCAACCCACTCCAGTACTCTTGCCTAGAAAACCCCCTGGACGGAGGAGCCTGGTGTCCACAGGGTCGCAAAGAGTCGGACACGACTGAGCGACTTTACTTTACTTTCATCACTGCATCTGAGATTTTCCCTCCAGCTGTTGATAGCCAGAGAATGGAGAGGTTCCAACCCTTTCTCACAATGACTGACAGAGCCTTTGAGCTACATGGTTTATCCAGTGATCATGAGATTACAGTGGCTAATTCCTCACATAATACTTTAAACATGTCTCTTCTTTTGTCCTCCAAAAAATTCTAGTTTTAATGTGTACTGTTGTTATAGAGAGTACATTTATTTATGGACTTCATAAAACCAAGTTTCCATTTCCTGCCACCAGGGACCCAGAATAGGTCCTTAGTAATTGCCTTTGAGATACAATCATCTGACCATGGAAAGTGTTGCTGCTACAGACAGCTTTCAGTTCAGTTCAGTTCAATTCAGTTGCTCAGTCGTGTCCAACTCTTTGTGACCCCATGAATCACAGCATGCCAGGCCTCCCTGT
>SJYA01005884.1:0-22674 GCA_006410615.1 Neotragus moschatus | reverse complement strand
TCTCATCCTCTGTCGTCCCCTTTTCCTCCTGCCCTCAATCCCTCCCAGCATCAGAGTCTTTTCCAGTGAGTCAACTCTTTGCATGAGGTGGCCTAGGGACTGGAGTTTCAGCTTTAGCATCATTTCTTCCAAAGAACACCCAGGGCTGATCTCCTTCAGAATGGACTGGTTGGATCTCCTTGCAGTCCAAGGGACTCTCAAGAGTCTTCTCCAATACCAGAGTTCAAAAGCATCAATTCTTCGGCGCTCAGCTTTCTTCACAGTCCAACTCTCACATCCATACATGACTCCTGGAAAAACCATAGCCTTGACTAGACGGACCTTTGTTGGCAAAGTAATGTCCTTGCTTTTGAATATGCTATCTAGGATGGTGTGTATTGTTGCTGCTGCTAAGTCACTTTAGTCGTGTCTGACTCTGTGTGACCTCATAGACGGCAGCCCATCAGGCTCCCCCGTTGGCAAGAACACTGGAGTGGGTTGCCATTTCCTTCTCCAATGCATGAAAGTGAAAAGTGAAAGGGAAGTCGCTCAGTCGTGCCCGACTCTTCGCGACCTCACGGACTGCAGTCCACCAGGCTCCTCCATCCATGGGATTCTCTAGACAAGAGTACTGGAGTGGGGTTAGAAGGAGATAGTTGAGGATGCCGGCTTTTTGTTTCTTTGGTTTTGTTTTTTTCACTGCACCACCCAGCACGAGATTTTAGTTCCCTGGACCAGGGATGCAACCAGCGCCCCCTGTAGTGGAAGTGTGGAGTCTTAACCACAGGGAAGTCCCAGGATATGGGGTTTTGATTGGTTGATGAAAAGAGTCTTCAAATTGTTTACTATCCCTAGGAATTATCTAGTTCTGTAAGGTGCAGTCTTTTCAGAAATAGCAAGGCCCAGGATGTCAAAGCATTATCTGGCAACTCACTCCAGTATCCTTGACTGGAAAATTCCATGGACAGAGAGCCTAGCACACTACAGTCCATGGGGTGGTAAAGAGTCGGACACTGAGTGACTGAGCACGTACACACACACAGAGGATGTCAAAACAGAAAATACAGACAGTTTAAAACATGACTACTAAGCACAGCAGGCCTAACATTTAAAGCCCTCCCCACCCCGTGTTTCTATGGACTATGCGGTCAGCTGCTGAGTTTCTTGTCCTTGAAGGTATTCAAACAGAGTTAGATGCCCATGTACTGGGGATACTAGGAAAGGGATGCTTACTGGAAGAACTATTTGAAAGGCTTCTTCTAGACAGCTACTCAAGCTGGCCTACACAAAAGTGTTTATTAGTCACTGGGAAGTTCGAGCCTTTCAGGTATAGTCGGATCCAGGAGTACTCAAGCTGTCAGAAATCTGCCCCTCTCTGTTGCTTAGCTGGTTTCCTCTGCCTTCACCCTCTCTTGACATCTAGCGAACTCCATGAGGTGAGAGAATAAAATTTTCCAGATTATTGCAGGGAAAGTCCTGGGACGGGTTCTTCTGGCACAGTTTTTGGGTAGGTGTCCATCCCTGACTCCATCTCTGTAGCCAGGAGGATGAAGTGAAAGTGAAGTCGCTCAGGTGTGTCCAACTGTTTGTGACCCCGTCGACTGTCGCCTACCAGGCTCCTCTGTCCATGCGATTTTCCAGGCAAGAATACTGGAGTGGGGTGCCATTCCCTTCTCTAGGAGATCTTCCCAACCCAGGGATGGAACCTGGGTCTCCCGCATTGTAGGCAGACACTTTACCGTCTGAGCCACCAGGGAAGTCTTGGAGCAACCCAAGTGGTCAAACCTGTATTGTACCCCTACCCCGGTATCAGATCGAGGCAGAGCCCCACTCAAAGCACACAGGCTGAGAGAGGGGCCAGGGGAGGATCCTCCAGGAAAACTGAAGAGCCTTCGACAAAGGACCAGGAGGCCTGGACGGTGTGTGACCCCAAAGTGACCACGGTGATCTCTGGTTCCAGCTGGAAATTCCGGCCACCCTCAGCTTGCAGGGCCCGAGTTTCCAGGTGGAGGGTGCCACTTTTCGGTACCCTGGGCAGTCTGGAGGCTGGCTGCTCAGACCTCGCTAACCCTCGCGTCCCCGCCCTGGCCAGGCCCGGGGGATGCTTCAGAACCGCGTGCTGCTGTGGAAGGAGCAGTCGGAGGCCAGCCGCAGCCCGTCGCGCGCCCACTCCCCGGGCCTGCTAGGCCCCGTGTTGGGGCCGCCCTACCCCTCGGGCCGCCTGACGCCCACCCGCCTGGACATGGTGAGGCCCTGGGCGCCCCCGCCGCCGCCGTTCGCGCCCCCGCCGCCCCCGGCACCCTCCGCGGGACCCTGGGGCCTGAGGCCCGCCGCCTGGAGCCTCCTCCCCCCGAGGGTGCCGGTCTACGCAGCGCCCCTCCGCCGCTCCTTCCGCCCCGGCGCGGCCTCCGCGCCCCCGTGGTGGCTCGGCCGGCGGCCCGAGAACCCCTACGCCGACGCCTGGGACTGGGGGTGGGGGCTGGACTAGGGCGCCGCGGCCCCGCCCCTCCCCGCCCCACCCTCCCCTGCCCGTCTCCCCCTCGCAGCCCCAGCGGGCCCTGGGAGAGTTCGGCTCCCCCCGCAGCCGGCACGGCTCCGGCTCCTACGGCCCCGAGCCCGCCGAGGCGAGGTCCGCGTCCCAGCTGGAGCCAGACCACCGCCGGTCCCTGCCGCGGACGCCGTCCGCCTGTGAGTAGCCCCCTTAGCGCAGAGGGAGGGCCGGGGTCCAAGGCTGGGGACCCGGGGCAGGGAAGAGGAACCGAGGTTGCGCTGCAGCAGAAGGGATCGAGGGTAGACGCCAGGGAGGACTTCCCACCCACGTGGCGCGGCGCTCTCCCGCCCCTCCGGCAGCCTCGCTCTACAGCAGCAGCACCCAGCGCTCGCGCTCCAACTCCTTCGGCGAGCGCCTGGGCGGTGGGATCGGCGGCGGCGCCCGGAGAGTCCGCGCCCTGGTCTCGCACTCGGAGGGCGCCAACCACACGCTGCTGCGCTTCTCGGCTGGAGACGTCGTGGAGGTGCTGGTGCCTGAAGCCCAGAACGGCTGGCTCTATGGCAAGCTGGAGGGCTCATCCTCGTGAGTGGGAACCCCGGGGCGCAGGGTGGGTTGGAAGGAGGACTGGATGGCCTGGGTTCCAGCTCCGAGTCTTCCAGGATAGTGGCTGTCCCTGAGGCCTCGGACAGCTCTCCCCTTTTCCCATCCCTCTCTTCGACCCACCCTATTTTCCTCATCCCTTCTGGCACGGGAGGAAGAACCTCTTTACCAAGTTCAGGGTGGTGGCCCTTGAGAGGATGGTAGAGGATGGAGAAGGGGAAGGTTCTCTCACAAATGGGAACACTACGAACCCTTACTGCTTGGGCACCTACTGTGCACCTCAAAGCGAGCCAAGCTCTGAGAAGAGACTGGACAGGAAGGGGCGCCAGGTGCAGGGGACCTTGCAAGCTGAGTGTGCTTAACCCCTCGCAGTCAGGCACGGGGAAATCCTTTAGAGAACATAAACGGGGGCTGCTTTTGGCACCACGCAGTAGAAAAGGGGGAGGCGGGGGAGTACACTGCAGTCACTGCAAGCCTGGAGGAGAGCAGGGACCACTCTTTCTGCCAGAGAAAAGAGGGAAGGTGGGAGCTCGCTGCAGCCACACAGTGCCCCCCCACAGGGCGTTATGGGTGAGACTGTGTGGTGCCCAGGCCCACTCATGCTAAGGAGAGAGGAATGAGTGAGGATAAGAAGAGGGGATGAATGAATGGAACATCCACAGAGGAGTCAGCAGGTGCCTGTGAGGGCGCTCACCACGTGGGTTAGTGGATGGTTACTGGATGAGAGTGTTGTGGGCAGGTGGATGCTTGTTCCTATGAGCAGATGGGCAGATGCAAGGGGGCACGGAAAGATGCACAGATGGGGGGTACACGCCTAGATTAATTGGAGAAGTGTGTGAGTGGACTGACAGAGAGGTGGGCAGTGGGCAAGTGCTGATGGATGGGCTAGTGGATTGGCGGTCCTGGGCTGGTTGCCCTCATGGATGAGTGAGGCTTGGACAGCCCAATTGTGTGGATAGGGGGGTGGATGGCAGATGACTGCATGGATACGGAACAGAAGGAGGAGCCAATGTGTAGAGACGTGACCAAGAACACAGGTGGTGGAAAAGACACCTGCTTTGCAGGCCCACGTCAGATGGCAGCAGGGTGCTGCCCCGAAAGTTCCCTAAACAGGCATGTAGCCAACCTCCTGGAAAGACCTGATTATAAAACCACTTAGAACAGTATATTAATGCATATATATGGAATTGAGAAAGATGGTAACGATGACCCCATATGCGAGACAACAAAAGAGACACAGACATAAAGAACAGACTTTTGGACTCTGTGGGATGGGATGGTTTGAGAGAATAGCATTGAAACATGTGTATTACCGTATGTGAAACAGATCACCAGTCCAAGTTCTGTGTGTGAAACAGGGCACTCAAAGCTGGTGCACCGGGACAACCCTGAGGGGTGGGGTAGGGAGGAGGGTTCAGGATGGGAGACACATGCACACCCATGGCTGATTCATGTTGATGTATGGCAAAACCCACTGCAATACGGTAAAGTAATTAGCCTCCAATTAAAAGTAATTAATTAAAAAATCAGAGGTCTGATTTTTAGATCAGAGGTCTCAAATCACAGTCCTGGGACATCATTATTCTTTCTGTGATTCAGGTTAGGGAAAACAATGGCAAGTTTCATCAGTAGGCATATTATGGTGAAAAGAGAACTAAAACATTCTGAAAATGGTTTTATTCTGTCAGTCTGAGCTGAAATAGCTTCCAGTTACCTTTAGGTGGGAATGTTGTTGATCAGGTTTGAGGCGGGGCTTCTATGGTGGCTCTTTGGAGAGCACTTTCCCAGGTGTTCTGCAAAACTCGGATGGATTCCGTGGAATCTGAAAAGGCTAGGGAACATCGATCATAGTGTCTCTCCTTGGACCCTGGCTGCTCTGAAGGTGCAGTAATGAGCTTCCAATCAGACAAAGACTCCACGGGCAGGGTGCCCGGAGTCACCGGAACCAGGGGGCCCAGGGAGGAGAGTGACTAGCCAGGCACCCCTGGCTCCGCTGCTCCTTCCTCTGGGCTCCCACAGCTGCCTGTGGTCCCCCACCCCAACCCCCCTCCCCTGGGCATCTCCCCTGTAATCATCTGTTTGTGGACCTGACTTCCTGCCTGGCTGGAGCCCCAGGGGAGCAGGGACTGCGTCTGGCTCTCCACGGGGCCTCGTGTTGTGGGTGCTCAGTGAGTAGGGAATGCAACCGTCACTCCATGTCCTCAGATGCAACGCTTTCCTTCTCAGATCTCCAGTTCCCCCTCTCTAAGGCACCCCAGCCCCTGGGAGGACCCATGAGTCTGGACGTGTGGCTTTGAGTGACGGCAAAGACTTCCTTCAAAGAATGAAATGAGTTACTCTGAGCCAAGCCTGGCACACAGCAGTGCCCAGTAACCATCGACCCCTCTTAGAAGTGATATTTTGATCACTGCTCTTGGGCCTTTTGCTTCCACCCCACAGGAGCGGCTGGTTCCCTGAGGCCTATGTGAAGCCTTTGGAAGAGCTGCCTGTGAATCCGATGAACCCCTTGAACCCAGTGACCTCCATGAATCCCACAAACCCCTTAAACCCGGTGACCTCCATGAACCCCAGGAGCCCTGTGAATGAGCTGCCTTCCAGGTACCACTGGTCAGATGTGGGGCAGGGGCTTCAGTGGGTGGCGGGAGCAGTGGCCACACCCACCAGGGAGGGTATCTTTGAGTTGTGGTCCTGAGTGGGCCCAGCCTCCTTTGGCCCCTGGAGAAAGGGCGCCCCCATCTCGCTACAGGTTGGAGGTCATTGTCCGTCCCTCTGGCTCCTCTTAGGACTGCCTTCAAGCCGACGGTCTCCTTTCACCCAGGGGCAGGGAAAGAGGATGTAGGGTGCTCAGGGGCCCAGCAGATGGGCTTGGATGCAGCAGGGCCTGAACTCTGACCCCCTTCTCTTCCCTCCTTTCTCTGGACTCAGGTCCTACCCGCTCCGGGGTAGCCACAGCCTTGATGACCTCCTGGACCGGCCGGGCAACTCCACAGCATCTTCAGACTACTGGGATGGCCAGTCCCGCTCCCGAACCCCAAGCCGCGTCCCGAGCCGCACCCCCAGCCCTGCACCTACACCCTTGCCCAGCAGCCGTCGGAGTAGCATGGGCAGCGTGGGGGTGGCCAGTGACACCAAGGTGGGCCCCTCTCACAGCCTGTGCTCAGCCCAGGGGTGGGCCAGTGGGCAGGGAGACCAGGCAACCCTCCCTGCCATCCCTTGGCTGGCTGGAGGGGACCCTCCCAGCCCAGCCTCAGCCTCCCCATCTGTGCAGGGAAGGACAGAATGGGCTTCTTGAGTCTGGGGTGGAGGGTGGCGGGGAAAGATTCCTCTAGCAGAGGGGAGCCCCAGGGTCCTGATGGGAGCACTGGAGAAGCCCCCACTCTGGGGCCGTGTTAGTCCTGGGAGATGGCACTTGGCCCAGAGGCTCCTTGAGTCTAACAGCCACAGCCTTTTGTGTTTTCAAATGCTTGACCTCATCTCTCAGGAGCTTGGCACTGCAGGGGCCTCTGGGCCAGTCCTCTGCCCTGCTGGAGTGGCGAGCTGGGTGGGGGGCTCGCTTGCTCCTTCCCCACCAAACCCAATCCTCCCTCCGCCTCACTGCAGAAACTTGCGTCCTGGGAGCAGCAACCCCCAGAGCTCTTCCCTCGGTGAGTCCCCGAGCAAGTGTCAGCGGGGGCTGGGCTCGGCAGAGGGCTGTGGGGGAGACACGGTGGGCTCGAGTGGAGGTGACCCCATGGGCGGACGTAGTGGAGGTAGGGGCGGACGCCTGGCTCAGATGCCCAGATGCCTCCCCCGGNCCGAGCAAGTGTCAGCGGGGGCTGGGCTCGGCAGAGGGCTGTGGGGGAGACACGGTGGGCTCGAGTGGAGGTGACCCCATGGGCGGACGTAGTGGAGGTAGGGGCGGACGCCTGGCTCAGATGCCCAGATGCCTCCCCCGGATCCCCAGCCAGTCGGGCACCTGGCCCCTCTCACTCCTCCTTTCTCCCACCCCCGGCAGGGGTACGAACCCCTTTGCTACCGTAAAGCTGCGTCCTACCGTCACCAATGACCGCTCAGCGCCCCTCATCCGCTGAGGCACCTTCCTCCACCTGGAGTCTGAGGTCGTCCCCGCCACCCACACTTGCCCAGCTGCCTAGAGCTGGCGGCAGCGGAAGCAGCAGCAGTGGATCCAAGGAGCCGGGGCCTTGGCACCGGGGGGTGACCGCCCCTCCCCAAACCACACCCCAGCCTGAGCAGTTCCAAGGGTACTGGCCTAGGGTCTGGGCCCTTCAAACGAAAGCAGGCGGAATTAGGGAACAGAACCATTTCTTCCCCTCCAGGGACTCCGGACTCTCCCCGGGGACCTACCTTGTGCCCCCTCAAACTCTTTCCCCTTCTCTGTCCCAGTGGGGAGAAGCCCCTTGCACACCCCCTCTCCCATCCCACATAGCTCCCTGTTTAACTTTTGTAAATGGTGAAAATAAAGCAAGTGCAACACATCAGCCGGCCTGGCAGAGTCTGATTTAGGGGACAGGGTGGGGCAGGTTGACTGTGACCAACCTAGACAGCATATCAAAAAGCTGAGACATTACTTTGCCAACAAAGGTCCATCTAGTCAAAGCTACAGTTTTTCTAGTAGTCGTGTATGGATGTGAGAGTTGGACCGTGAAGAAAGCTGAGTGCCAAATAATTGATGTTTTTGAACTGTGGTATTGGAGAACACTCTTGAGAGTCCCTCAGACTGCAAGGAGATCCAACAGTCCATCCTAAAGGAAATCAGTCCTGGGTGTTCACTGGAAGGACTGATGCTGAAGCTGAAGCTCCAATANGACCGTGAAGAAAGCTGAGTGCCAAATAATTGATGTTTTTGAACTGTGGTATTGGAGAACACTCTTGAGAGTCCCTCAGACTGCAAGGAGATCCAACAGTCCATCCTAAAGGAAATCAGTCCTGGGTGTTCACTGGAAGGACTGATGCTGAAGCTGAAGCTCCAATACTTTGGCTATCTGATGTGAAGAGCTGACTCCTTGGCAAAGACCCTGATGCTAGAAAAGATTGAAGGCTGGAGGAGAAGGGGACGACAGAGGATGAGGTGGTTGGATGGCACCATCGACTTGATGGACATGAGTCTGAGCAAGCTCCAGGAGATGGTAATGGACAGGGAAGCCTGGTGTGCTGTGGTACATGGGGTCACAAAGAGTCAGACACGACTGAGCGACTGAAGTGCACAGGGGCAGGTTGGGATGGAGGCCTAGCACTGGGAAGTCCAGAGGGTCCTAACAGTGGGGAGCCTCGCTCACTCCCAGCCCCTCACATCCCTCCTTTGAAGCAAGTCTTTTGTGCTCATGCTCAGTTGCTCGGTTGTGTCCGGTTCCAACCCACATGGCCTGTAGCCCTCCTGGCTTCTCTGTCTATGGGATTTCCCAGGCAAGAATACTGGAGTGGGTTGCCATTTCCTCCTCCAGGGGANTCCTTTGAAGCAAGTCTTTTGTGCTCATGCTCAGTTGCTCGGTTGTGTCCGGTTCCAACCCACATGGCCTGTAGCCCTCCTGGCTTCTCTGTCTATGGGATTTCCCAGGCAAGAATACTGGAGTGGGTTGCCATTTCCTCCTCCAGGGGATCTTCCCGACACAGGGATCGAATCTTTCTCCTCCATTGGCAGGCAGATTCTTTACCGCTGAGCCACCAGGGAAGCCCAAGCAAGTCTTTAGTTCTGCCCTGACTCCTACAGGCTACATCCCCCATCTCTGCCCAGGCTCATTTCTGCTGTGGGTTCCCCAGAGAGGGAGGGGTGGCAGTCACTGAGGCCTGGGACCACCAGCAAGTCACCTTCCAGCACCCTAGGACACAGCACCCTTTGTTCTGGCCCCCACCCCCACTCCCTCATGTCCCAGGCTATCCAGCCTGGATTAGTCTTATCCAGGGGAAAGCCACAGAAGGCCCTCCTGGAATGTGGCCTGGGGGTGGGGGGTAGGCGAGGAGTTGGGTGATTAGGGCTGGTGGGGCCTCTCCAGGGCAGGGCTGTGTCCCTTGTACCACAAGGACCCCACAGGGCAGGGCCCTGTGTGTCTTCTGCCCAAGGCTCCAGGAGATGAGGGGCCCCACCTGTCTCCAGCTTTCCCTGGATGGGCCTGGGACAGGGAGCCCCACCATGGAGGGCAGCCTGGCCCTGTGTGTCAGCTGCTGCCCTGTCCCTTCTCCCCTCCCAGCTCCCAGCAGAAAGCCTCTTAGAGGGGACGGGGGGTGGGGGAGCACTAAGCCCCAGGCTTGGGGGAGGGAGCTGCCAGAGTCCAGCCAGCGCTGATCTGCAGGAAGCCTGGGAGGCAGCCCCCACCTGGCTAGGCTTTCACAGGGGAGCCGGTGGGCTGGCCCCTTCCTGCAGGCCTCAGAAGATGTGAGGCTGGATACCCAAACCCACAGGACAGCTCAGGTAAGGGTCGGGGCAGGGCTGCCTGGGACCACCTCTTGCCTTGGTGCTCAAGTGGCTGCACCTGTGGTGAGGGGCCAACACAGGAAAAGCCAGAACTTGGTCCTGGGGTGGGGAGCAGAGTCCTGGACACCTCGGCATTACCCAGGGTCAGGAAGGAGATCCCAGCACAGAGGGGTTGCAGAAGGGAGGGAGGCTTCTGCCCCCAGCTTGGGCTGGTCCATCCAGAGCCCCCTCCTGGTCTGTTACAGAGGCACCTGGGGCTGCTGCGTGAACCCTTGGGTGGAGCTTGGGGATTGTGGAGGGGATAGGGGGCTGCTAAGGGTTTGGAGGGATAGGGTCTCTCTTCCAGTGCCTCCTCAAAGGTTCCCATCTGTCCATTGGAGCCAGAGATCTGACCACCCCCCCCACCAAGATCCCCGGCTGACTTGGGATGATCAGTCACCCATCTTACAGGTGGGAAAACTGAGGCTCAGTCAAGGGGAGGGGACTGGCCCAAATCACAGAGCAAATCCCTGGCTGAGCTGGGATGAATGGGAATTCCGCTCCCTTGGCTTCTGAGACAAGGCTGATGTTGTTACAGCGTGCTTTGATTTTGACAGTAGACATTCAGATCACTGAGACAATTAAGAACACACCCCAAGGCCCAGGAGGAGAATGAACTCCACCCATTTTTCAGCTGGCACTTGCCTCCCGCTCGGCCGTGTTTGTTTCTTTCTCCAGTCGCACACCGGTGGCCGCCCTCTCCCACTCACCCGAACCCCCTTTTCCTGGCATTGCTAGGTCCTGAGGGACAAGGAGTGCCCTCCAGAGGGAGTCTTCCTGAGGTCAAGACTCAGGTGGGAACGACTCTATTACCCTCCCCTCATCCTTCACGGCCCTTGAAGGAGCGGAGGCTTGGGATGAGGTTCTACCTCGGTTTCCGCTCCTGGCTCCATCCTCTGAGCAGGGCTCACCTGTTACTCCCGTACCTCAGTTTCCCCACGCTAGGTCTCCACTCCCTTTCTTGTCTGGGCTACAGACCCTCGCCACACCCTCTTGTCCCCTCTCTTCCACCAGAGGCAGCAGCGATGGGCGCTAGCGGTCCCCGGCGGGGCCCCGGCCCTCCAGACGGGGGCTGGGGCTGGGCCGTGCTGGGCGCCTGCTTCGTGATCACGGGTTTCGCCTATGGTTTCCCCAAGGCCGTGAGCGTCTTCTTCCGCGCGCTCATGCGCGACTTCGGCGCGGGCTACAGCGACACAGCCTGGGTGTCCTCCATTATGCTCGCCATGCTCTACGGCACAGGTCCGCGCCCCTCTCGGACACCTCCCCTTCCCCCAAGCTCAGGACTGAGGATCGGGATCAGGGTCCAGGAGACATCTGACTCCTTGAGCATGCCCCAGATCTCTCGGGGAGGGCACGGAAACCCCTGCCTTCCTGTGGAAGCGTTAGCGCCAGAGAGGGGAGCAGCGACCACCAGTGGAGCCCACCCCCAGGTGGCTGATCTGGCAAGCTTGGCCAGCTGGAAGGCCCCCCCCCATTTCTGTCAAAAGACCCACACCCACCTATGTTACACGTGGGGAAACAGATCTAAATAAGATTCCCACCCCAAAGCCCTCAACCACTTGGGTGGGGGTGGGGAGCGATGCTGGAGTTATCCTAGCCAAGCCGCCCGGATGATGGAGGTGAGGGGTTGGGGAAGCCTGGGGAGGAAGCCCCTTCTGATCTTTACCTTCCATGTCCTCAGGAGGGCAGGGGACCCGTACAGTCTCCACCCCTTGTGTTCCCCCATAGGGATCTCTTTGGTGTGTCCCAGCCAAGAAATGTGACTTTGGCCAAGCCCCTGCACTCTCTGAACTGGGGGCAAGTGACCTCATCCCTTCAAGTCATCTCTCAAGGCTGGGAGGTACAAAGCCTGGAGTGTCTACTAGAGAGGGGTCCAGCCCGATTGGTGACCCTGCTCTGCCCACAGGCCCGGTGTCCAGCATCCTCGTGACCCGCTTTGGATGTCGCCCGGTGATGCTGGTGGGTGGGCTGTTGGCCTCGGCCGGCATGATCCTAGCATCCTTCGCCACGCGCCTCCTGGAGCTATACCTGACAGCTGGGGTGCTCACAGGTGAGGGCGCCCACCGCTCCCCTCCTTGGGGATGGGGTTGCACGTGGGATCAGGAGGCCTTGCCACCAGACCTCCTTGTCCTCAGTTTCCGCGTGAGGGGCGGTCCTCGTCCTTCGGCTCAGTTCACCCCATCCCTTGGCCTGTCCGCCCTGGGACGGGGTGTTTGTCTGGGGGGTGCTAGTGCCTGCTTCCCGCTGGGGGCTGGGCTGAGGGCGCTCTCGGAGAGCCTGGCACAGTACTGCGTCGCCCGCAGGCCTGGGCTTGGCTCTCAACTTCCAGCCATCGCTCATCATGCTGGGGCTGTACTTCGAGCGGCGGCGGCCTCTGGCCAACGGGCTGGCGGCGGCCGGCAGCCCAGTGTTCCTGTCGGCTCTGTCGCCGCTCGGCCAGCAGCTGCTCGAGCACTTCGGCTGGCGCGGCGGCTTCCTGCTGCTCGGCGGCCTCCTGCTGAACTGCTGCGCGTGCGGCGCCGTCATGCGGCCGCCCCCGGGACCCGGCCTGCGGCCGCGCAGGGACAGCGCAGGAGACGCGCCCGATGAGGCGGAGGCGCAGCTCGCGGGACCTCGCGTGCGCGCGGCGCCCTCTGGCGGTCGGACCCGCCGGCGCCTGCTGGACGTGACCGTGTGCGCCGACCGCGCCTTCGCGGTGTACGCCGTCACCAAGTTCCTGATGGCGCTCGGGCTCTTCGTGCCCGCCATCCTGTTGGTGAACTACGCCAAGGACGCGGGCGTGCCCGACTCCGAGGCTGCCTTCCTGCTCTCCATCGTGGGCTTCGTCGACATCGTGGCGCGGCCGGCGTGCGGCGCCCTAGCCGGCCTGGCGCGCCTGCGGCCACACGTCGCCTACCTCTTCAGCCTGGCCCTGATGGCCAACGGGCTCACAGACCTGAGCAGCGCGCGGGCGCGCAGCTACGGCGCCCTTGTCGCCTTCTGCATCGCCTTCGGCCTCTCCTACGGCATGGTGGGCGCCCTGCAGTTCGAGGTGCTCATGGCGGCTGTGGGCGCACCCCGATTCCCCAGTGCCCTGGGCCTGGTCCTCCTCCTCGAGGCTGTGGCTGTGCTCATCGGACCGCCCTCTGCCGGTGCGCCCCGTCGGAGGAGAGGGTGGCCTAGTGCCCTGGGGTCCGAGGGAAGCCCTCCCTCCCCCCGCCCTTATCCTAGATGTAACATCCAGGGACCAAGGAGGGGAAGGGACCCTTCGGGAGAGACAGCCCAGTTACGTTCCCCTTCCCATGGCCAACTAGTCTCCCCTCCAAGCTGTACCACCCGCTCAGGGTGGGGCCAGAAAAGCCAGGAAATGTGCCAGGAAGAACCCAACGTGGGCGGTCTCCAGCAGATGGCACAAAGGCCTTGTGAAGTGCACGTGCTTATTCTCCTGCAGAGAGGCACAGAGGCCAAGTTCAAGTTGCCAGTCCCAGAATCAGATCTGAGCCTGCCCAGTGCTTAATGCCCACACCTCTGAAATACTACATCTGAGTGTTTAGTCTCCCCAGACTCTAGGGGTGACTGGAATAGGGAGAGTCCTTGGGGAACCGGGAGCAGAGTTCACAGGGGGCAGGGCGCTGGGGTCTTCCACTGTGCACACTGCCTGCTGGGTGCTCTGCACTCACATAGGAAGTCATCCTGATGAGGCGGTAGGGTAAGGCTTCCTGCAGGGTGGGCATGAGCATGGCCTTTCAGGGCAGGGCAGGACCCCACAGGAGAGGACACAGGGTGTGTCTGGGGGACACTGTCCCTATACAAGTAAGGCAGGAACTAGGATCAGAAAGGTGGAGATGGGAGTTCCTAGGGTCTTCCTGGGTGGTCATGTTATCCCTGAAATGGCAGGAAGCCTGTCTGAGCAGGAGAGAGCTGAGGTCACAGGCTCCAGGATGAAGCCATGACAGGGGCCACCTCTGCTGGGACCCAGGCTGCAGCTGAGATGACCCAGGCTGCAGCTGAGATGGCCCAGGCTGGCTGAGCGCCCTCATCAAATTTTGCCAATTCACTTGACCCAGTGGGAACCACAAAGCTCCTGAAGCCGTGTGAGCAGCCCCCAAGCCCACCACCAGAAGTTATAAAACCAGCCAGAGGCTCAGAGACTCATCTTTCATTTTCTTGTGTGACTCTGGGGTGGATCTAATAGGCAGAGAAGGTATTGGGGGTGAGAAGAATGTGAGGACTGCGTGTGGGGTGGGACTGGCTGCTGGGCTAGGGTCAGGAAGGCAAGTTTAGGGTACTGCTCAGAGGGGCACAGGGTGGGCAGCTGGCTTGAGGACCACCAGGGAACCTCCTGAGGTCACTGAGATGCATACGGAGAGGGTCACAACCTGCTGTGGACTGCCACAAGAAGGCCCCTAAGAGAGCAAGGCATCTGAAGAGCCACACTTTAGGGGAAATACTTGGAATTTAAAGATTTTCCTCAGGGAATTCCTTGGCAGTCCGGTGTTTAGGACTTTGCACTTTCACTGTGAGGAATCTGGGTTCGAACCCTGGTCAGGGAACTAGCATGCTGCAAGCCATGCAGCGTGGCTGGGGGGATAAAAAAGATTTTGCCGAGTATGAAAGCAACATGTACCTGTGATAGAAAGCTTGGAAAATACAGAGAATAGGAGTAATCTCTCCACAAACCCTGCCTCCAGTCCCATGCTGATGATAGCTCAGTCTGAGTTACATGGGGCCCCCTGGAATGGAGGGTGGCCTGGGAGATTGGGAGAGAGCTGAACCTGGCCCCTGAAGACCAAGGCAGTTAGGTGGAAAAAGCAAGAGTTAGGGCCCCCAGGTTGAGCCCTGTACTCTCCCAACTCCCAGGTCAAATATCCCCAGCTGGGCCAGTTCCAGGGTACATGTGGAGTTTGAATCTGGGGAACAGGAGGGCCCTTATAAAGTGCTGCCTCACCTCAGGCCCTGTGTGCTCAATCACTTCAGTCATGTCTGACTCTTTTGTGATCTCATGGACTGTAGGCCACCAGGCTCCTCTGTCCATGGGATTCTTCAGGCAACAGTACTGGAATGGGTTGCCATTTCCTTCTCCAGGGGATCTTCCTGACCCAGGGCTCGAACCCACGTTTCCTGCATTGCAGGCAGATTCTTTACCCCTGAGCCACCGGAGAAGCCCCATATCACTTAAGAAATTGAGATCCAGGGAGGTGAAGTGACAGTTTTAAGGTCTCACATGGCAGAACCCTCATGGATTTTTGCCATCTGAAACAAAGACTGGGGCGTGTGTGTGTATCACCCATGAGCCCCACCAAGAGCACTGCGTGTGTGCGTGCCCATGTGCGTGTGTGTGAAGGGTGGGCTCCCCTGCCTGCCCTCACCTGCCATCCGCCCTCCCCGCAGGCCGCCTGGTGGACGCGCTCAAGAACTATGAGATCATCTTCTACCTGGCGGGCTCCGAGGTGGCCCTGGCGGGGATCTTCATGGCTGTGGCCACCAACTGTTGCCTGCGCCGCCCCAGGGACGGCCCGCCCAGCCCAGGTGCCGNCCGCCCTCCCCGCAGGCCGCCTGGTGGACGCGCTCAAGAACTATGAGATCATCTTCTACCTGGCGGGCTCCGAGGTGGCCCTGGCGGGGATCTTCATGGCTGTGGCCACCAACTGTTGCCTGCGCCGCCCCAGGGACGGCCCGCCCAGCCCAGGTGCCGAGGGTGGGGCCGGCGACGAGGAGGAGGCTGAGGCCGAAGTGGACTCTGACCTCCCGCCCGCTGGCACTGAGGAGCCTGGTGGCCTCGAGGCCATGGAGGTGCCGAGCCTGGGCACTGGGCCTTCGCAACCTGAGGTGAAGATGGAGCCAGGGCTGGACTCTTGAGTCTGCAGGGACTTCGGAAATGGGGCTTCCCCTCTCAGAGCCTCCACACCGGGTGGGGTGGGGGCTGCTCCCAGGGGTCACCTCTGGGGGTCCTTGAGGGTAGCTGCCACCCTCAACGGCCCTGGGTGGCCCTGGTCCCGCCGTGAAGCCGCTGTTGCATGGCCTGTGTGAGTCTGAAGTTCATAAAGCTGAGCTGACAGAGAGTTCTGTTTCTGCATCTCTGGCTGCTCCCTAGGGGTGAGGGGGGGGTGGCGGGCCAGGAGGGAGTCCGAGAGGCTCTGCCCCAGGGCCTCTGATGGGAACTGGCGGGCTCTGGGGACGGAGTGGCAGAGGTGGAGGATGGCAGGGGAAGGTGGCCCCGATCCCGGCCTCGCGCACTGAAGCCCAGGTGCCGCTGGAGGGGCCCAGGGCAGAGAACGGGCGCACGCATCCCAGAGCAGCGGGCCGGGGNAGGGCCTCTGATGGGAACTGGCGGGCTCTGGGGACGGAGTGGCAGAGGTGGAGGATGGCAGGGGAAGGTGGCCCCGATCCCGGCCTCGCGCACTGAAGCCCAGGTGCCGCTGGAGGGGCCCAGGGCAGAGAACGGGCGCACGCATCCCAGAGCAGCGGGCCGGGGCTGGATCCTGGCTCCTCTCTGTGTAGGTAAGCTTATGTGACTCCATAACTCCATCTTGTGGCGGCTGGGAAAGCTGGGGCTAAGGGTCGAAGGATGGCACCTACCTTGCCCCCCTCACCTTTCTAAAAGGAATCCTCTCTCTAGAGACCCGGCCTCCTCCCTCTAGGGGATAAACTCGGGTTTTTCCTGGGGTCTTTGCTCTGGACACGTGTCCCTGAGGCTGCTGGCCTCCTCTCCCCAGCTTCCCAGGAGTCCTAGAGAGAGCTCCTCGATGGCACTTCTTTGGCACTTCTTTTTTGACTGCGGTTGGGTCTTAGTTGTCAGAGATGGGGGGAGGGGGTCTTCCTTGCATCACACCAGATCTTTGCTTGTGTGGCGCACCAGCCTCTCTAGTGGTGCTGCAGGGGCTCAGCGGCTGTGGGCTTGTGGGGTTAGTTGTTCCGTGGCACAGTGGGATCTTAGTTCCCTGACCAGGGATTGAACCCTGGCCGTCTGCATTGCAAGGCAGATTCTTAACCACTGAACCACTAGGGAAGTCCTCCCCACCCACCCCATCAGTGGTACAGGGAGTTCAGTGTGGGGAGCTCCAGGTCTCACCCTGACTGGGAAGGTTTAGGGATGTATTTTCTCTTACATGTTCACCCTCTTCCCACAAATGGGACACCCCTTTTCTTGCTTCCCTCCCTCCACATCAGGTGACCGGGCCCATGACTCCATTCATCCACACTCCACAGGAGAACCCATCCCCCTGGTGAGGCCTCCCCACTGGTCTCATTTTCCATCCATGCCCCAGGAAAATACCAGCACATCCCGGGCCGACTGACACTGTGTTTGCGGTTTCCCCCTGAGCCCCTAGAGCAGTGACTACATCTTTTTTAACGAATATAGCCCCAACTGTGCCAGGCACCATTCTACGCTCTTCTCAGAGGTTAACTCATCCTCCTAACGACCCAAGGAGGTAGGTACCCTCACTAGCCACACGCACAGGTGGGGAAACAGGCCCAGGAGGTTAGGAGGTAGCTCAGGGTCACAGAAGCTGTGCCTGGAACCTAGGCTGCCAGCTCCGGTCTGTGCCCTTGGCCTTCCTGCTGGCTGCCCCTTCAGAGAGGTGATGTGGTCTGATGGCTCGAAGGGGCACACGGAGTGACAGCTGGTCCCTCTCTCCAAGCTCCCAATCCTGCCTGAAGATCCCATTGGCATCTCTGCCCGAGACCCATACATGCAAACCTAATAAGCAGGAAACCACCCCCCTCCTTGGCCACTGTGGGCACTACCCACCTCTCACAGCCTCTTGCACCCCTCCCGTTCTCCGGATGAGCACAAATTTCATTGTCCAAACAGGGACACATTGATGGTGACAAGGGTCACTATTAATAATCCCACTAGGATCATAGGTGTGGGCCGGAGCTGTCCAGGAGAAGCAAAGACATGGAGTACTAGCGTGGCACTACCCACTGGGTCCCTCCCCTTCGGCCCTGGCAGAACAGGTGCCCTGAAATGGCCAGGGCACCCTTAACTCTCTCCCCATTTGGGGCCTTGGATCCGCCTGACCCAGTATCTGTCCCGTCTTTCCCCAAATAAAGGTTTAGTTCAAGCACTGAAGGGTCACAGAGGAGAGAGGATATAAAGGGCTCCACAGAGCAGAAAGCCTGGGAGGCAGCGGGGAAAGGGGAGTCTTCTGAACTTGACGGATCTGAGTCCAAATCTCGCTTCTTCCGCATACACCACGGGGCCTTGAGCCAGCCTCGTCTCAGCCTGTTTCCCATCTGTACATGGGGGCAGCAGTGCTCATCCAAAGAACTGCTGTGAGGGGTCAGTGCCACAACAGAAATGTCGCTGAGCCGTGTGCCCCTCTCCGAGATCAGGGAGGCAGGAGAGGGGGCGTCGAGGGGAGAGAGGGTCTGAGGCCACTGCAAAGAGCCTGGCTCCATCTGGGTTTGTGTTTATTCAATACAGGCCCAGTGCCCAGGCTTCCCCAGGGAAGTGGCTGAGCCAGGGGAATAAAATAAATAAAGGCTGCCGAGGTGAGTGTGGACAGGGGTGGGGCCAGCCTAAAGAGAGGCGAGGGTGAAACGCTGGCCCCAGCTCCGCTGGCCGCCCACAGGCCCCCTGACTCCCAGCAGGCTCGGGGTGGGGCCAGCAGAGGTGCCCACGAGCAACGAGTCCTGGAATCCTGCCACCTCCGACCCCTCTTCCTCTCTGCCCTCTTTCTCCTTCCTAAGGCAGGTCGGGATACCAAGCGCTCCAGCTGGCTGGGGGTGGGAGTGAGGGGTGGAGGTGGAGGGGGCCAGGGCCGAGGGCCCAGGCCGTGGCTCCAGAGCCCATCCTGGGCAGGCAACCGGGTTCGCTGTGCAGGACAGAGCAGCAGGGAGGCACGCGCCCCGAGCCAGCAGGCCTTTATGTGCCGCACACCCTGTGGTGGGCGGCTCCGCCCCCGCTCCCGTCCTGTCCTCCCGCTCACCCTGCCCCCGGACCCACACCCCGAGGGGCACTCAGGAGTTACACCAGCTCCCGCCCTTGTCCAGGGGCCTGGCAGCCCCTCGCGAATCCCTGGGAGGCTCCCTCGCTGCCGTGTCTTCCTCGTCTTCGTCCTCCTCGTCCTCGCCGTCCGTGAACTCGTCCTGGCTGAGGCCGTAGGCCAGCGTGGTGTGAGCCAGGTCCACCTCGATGGGGAAGACGTCGGCGTCACGCAGCACTGAATAGCAGTCGTTGTAGTACTTGGACATGGTGGACACGAAGCGCTGCAGCTGGAACACGATGTCCTGGACTGGGGCCGGAGGAGTGGGCAGATGGCGCCGGTGGGCCAGGCTGCCTGTGCGGGGGGCCCAACCGACCCCGCCACCCTTGGGCTTCCCTTTCATGCACCTCACTGCCCCCTGGCACCCTCGGAGGGGCCCAGGCCAGCCAGGGCTGCCCAGCCCTGCACAGTACCCAGGCCTCCCTGCTCCCAGTTCAGGGAGTGGAAGAGAACTGCCAAGGTGGGGTGGGGAGTGGGGATGGTGGGACTACACCCCAAGGAGTCCACGGGACACAGCCAGTCCCACCCTAGCCAGGCTCTGGGAAGCTCCCATCTCAGGTCTGACTCAGAGCCAGTCTGCCACAGGCTGTCCCTGGGAGCCCAAGTGAGTGCTGGACCTCTCTGAAACGGGGAGGAGGATGGTGCCGGGGGACCCGCAGCCCCTCACCATGCTTCTGGTCGAGCAGCTCCATCTTCTCCAGCACGTCTTTGCGCATCTGGGAGAAGCGGGCGCGGGCCTCCTGACGGCAGCGCAGGATCAGGCGGTACTCGTAGTTGCCTGTGCTCACGCGGTACAGGGGTTCCCCGAGGGCCTGGGCCCGGGGGAAGCACATCAGGGACCCTGGGCAGGCAGCGGGGGTCGGGGGGCGGCGCAGGGAGGCTGCAGAGAACCCACCAGTTCGCAACTCCCCACCACACAGCACTTTTCAAAGCTGCCACCGTTCCCCGTTTCTGAGACGCCTGCAGTTGCTAGAAGTGCTTAGAGATAGCTTAGTGAAAAACAAAAACAAAAACAAAAAACCAGACTCTGGCCACATCAAATGAGTGTTGAGTCACAGATGGACCCTGCTATCAGAAATATTACACAGTAGCCAGTAAAACACCCGGCTCTCAGGAGTGAGAGGAAGGGCATTTTTTTTTTTTTCCTGCAGGAGCCTCACCAAGTCTAGAGGGCAGCTGGTCTGGAAGCAGGCGGTGGGGATGGTTCCACGGCAAAAATGGCCAACACCTGGGAGGCCCGCAGAGGCCACAGGGAGGGAGGGAAGGACAGCCCCCAGATCTGCACAAACAGGAGCCTGGCCAAATCCCCAGGCCTGCCCTGGGCGGGCCCGCCCCACCCCATGTCCCTGGCAGGCCCAGGACGCTCTTGGGGCTCTGCGAGGCGGGCAGGGAGAGGCGTGTGCACCCCGAGCGAGTCCAGGGCCAGGGCTGTGCCCCCACCCCACTCACAATGCAGCTGTACTCCTCGTCGTCCATCTCCTTGACCTTCAGGCAGTAGGACTGTGGGGCGGGTGAGGCCAGGCTGTCAGGGGCTGCAGCGCCTGGGTGCGCACCCTGATGGCCCCAGTTCCTCCCAGGTCACCCTGGAGCCCTCGGCCACCCAGAGGAGCAGCCGTGCCAGGCCTTATGGGCCCTGCACACCCTGAGCTGGAATGAGCTGAGACGTGTCAGGGAGAGGCTGGCCCTTACCCTGGAGGCTCAGGGTGGTGAGGGCACTCATCGGGGACGATGGAAAGGGCCCGAGAGCCCAGCGTTTACACTCAAGTCCCAAGAGATGCTCTGGGCTAAAGGATTCCAGGATCCAAAGAACTTGAGGAAGCCCCTGAAGACCCACGTTACACATGGGTCTATCAAAGGCTCTGACAAGTCCTGAAGTAAAGGACCTGGGCCTGCTCAGTGGAGTATTTTGCCTCAACTCCTTTGACCACAGAATTATCATTTGAATATAAGACTCATGAAAATCCACGTTACAACCAGTGACCTAGACTGATCCATTATTAAAGAGTGACTTAAAATATTCCCGTGGGGTCAGAGTGGGTCCCGAGTGAGGGCTCCACCTGCCCCAGAGCTCCTCTGAAGAGTCAAGGCAGGGCCTAGGCTGCTGCCTGATTCCTGAACACCGCCCTAGGGCCCTGGCCCCACATCCTCAGTCAGGTGTCACCATGGTCCCGGCCCTGGCCCGCTGGCCATCAAGTGGCCGACTGAAGAGGAACAAACCTGCAGGCGGGCTCTGACCCCAGCAGGCCAGGCCCACACGACCGCCCCCGCAAGAGACCGGGGCCCACTTACCAGGTACTCGAACTTCACGTCCAGGTACTTCTTGATGGTGAGGCGAGTGTCCGGGATGGCTTTGTTGAGGTACGTGTTCAGGTCTGCCAACATCTGGAAGGGGAGGTGGGGTGGACGCTCAGGCCCCCTGGGCAAGGGCGGGTGAAGGCTGGCGAGGGCGACAAGCAATGGCACTGATGCGCCCACTCTTCTGGTGGACTCAAGTGTCAGAGCTGAAGGGGACTCCCAGACCGCCCTGTCCGTTCTGAGGAGAAGACAGCCCAGGCCAAGGGCAAGTTGTGACTCTGGTGGAGCCAGGACCGGAAACCAGCCTGGAGGTCAGCGCTGAGGCCGTGGAGGAGGAAGGATTCAGCCATGGTCAGCTGTAGCAGCCCACCCCCAAACCAGCCCCTAGGTGCTCCACCTCCAGGACAGGACACTCTCCACTGGCCACACTGACCCTCCCCGCTCACCTACGGACCCACGCACGCTCCACGTGACCTACCGGCTTGATGGTCTTCAGGAGCCGGATGCCAAACTTCTCGATGCTGCGGTGGGCATCAGCGAATTTCACAAAAGCCTCACTCGCAGCGGGCTGGGGCTCCCGCACCCCGATCACAGAGAACACGTCCCCAAAGGCTGCGTGACAAGTTTGTCCTGAAGGCCGCCCCTACTTGACCCCTTAACGGAGAAGCCAGGGATTTGTTGGGGAGAAGCACGGTGGGGGGGGCGTGGCAGGTCGGAGGTTGAGGTCTGCTGGTGGTCTACATCCCAGCAGGGAGGTGGGTCTAAACCTCAAGAAAAGTGGATCTAACACCCCTAAGAGCTGGACCTGTACCCTCAAGGAAGGTGGGTCTACAACCAAGGAGCTGACCTGGTTCCTGAAGTGACCAGACCATGCGGAGAAGACGGGGTCAAAGTAGAGGAGGTGAAACTGTCTGGGAGCAGAGTACTGGTCTAGGAGTCTGGTCCTAAGGTCAACCCTGCACCTAAGGAGCTGGGCTACTGCTTCTTCTACCTGGGCTTTGCCTTCCCAGCTGTAAAATGGGATTAACTGAAGCTAACAAACTCGTAGGAAACACAATCAGGAATAAGAAAAGGGCTCGCGCATTGTAAGCGGCAGTATAGACAGGACAGGGCCTGCGCGGGGAACTTCTGCACCCCACAGAAGCCTAGCTGGTTGAGAGGCTCCCCGCTGGCCCCATCACCATCGCACCCCCAAATCTGACATGAGGCCAGATGCTGCAGGGTCTGCCTGAGCCTGGGCAGCAGAAAGGCCCCAGAGAGGAGCTCGCCCTCACCCTCCCTGTGGGGTGCAGGGAGGTGCTGAGCCCAGAGTGCAGAGTTTTTTCTAGGGTCATGCAGCAGGTTCAGGGCGTCCTTACCCCGGTGCGTCTGTGATAGCTCGTAAAAGGCCCGGAGGAGGTTCTTGGTGTGTTCTGTCATCCCTATGGGGAAGACCCAAAACGAGAGGGACAGGACCACACAGTGGGGATGACATTGGCCCACTACATGGCCTCCAAACCCCACCCCACCCCTGAGGCCCAACACTGTCCCTGAGGCTCAGACTTTTCTCACTCGGTTTACGTGTGCCATTCTTTTTTATGGGCACACGTTACTTTTATAATCAGAAAAAGCAGGTCTTTAGATTTTCTTAAGAATTTTTAATGACTATGGTCCTAGAATTGTGTGGCCGGCACCCTGTCCCTCACTGCCATCACATTTAGAGCAGGGCTCTGGAGCTCCACCTGGGGGAGAACCAGGCCCGGGCACTTCCGGTGCAGCACCCCACCCACCCAGGGCTGCTGGCAGGAGGGCGTGCCTTCCCACCTTTATATAGCTCGGCAGTCCGCTCCAGCTCCTCCAGCCTCTTGACGAGCCCATCTGTGGAGATCAGAGAGCCGGGGTGAGGGGAG
>SJYA01005883.1:5160-23325 GCA_006410615.1 Neotragus moschatus | reverse complement strand
CCAGTGGTTATGACTCCATCCTCTCACTGCCAAGGGCCTGGGTTTGATCCCTAGTTGGAGGAACTAAAGTCCCAGAAGCTACAATCATGGCATAATAATAATAATAATAATAATGGGCTCCAAAGTGATAGATTCAGGATGTTCAAGGTACTGATGATGTTACTGAGACACAATTCCATGGGAAGTCTAACTAACACTGATACTATTAAAATCATCTCAATTACGGTAAAATCTGGAATGGTGATCTTTTACCCTAAGCACCAGAAATTCTCAGTATGGTAAAGCAGGATCTTTTGTTTGATAGTCATTTCTTCTCACAGCACTCTAAATGATCATAGTCACAATTTTTACTATCTCATTCCTCAATTAATCAAGATCAGGAGGCATATGTTAACCAGCAGCTGTTTTCTGTGAATAAAGCAATAAAGCTCTTTTGTTCGTACAACACCCTCCCTTCCTGCTGGTGTGCCTTTTCTACATCATAGGCCACAAAATAATCTCTAAAGAAATAAAAACATATTCTCTTGTGTAAACAGAAGAAAAAAATCACTGAGTGCGTCTTCCTTTTCTATGCCATACACATATGCCAAGAAGTGGTTCCTGTTGTGAATGTCAGTGGCATCACCAAATGATAAATTTTAACAGGCCTGGAAGAATATTCTATTTTATCTAGAATATTCAGGTAACATTTAAATTAAAACTCAAAGAGGAGACAAGAATTCTAAGTAGAATGAACATAAAGAGTAAGGCACTGAAATAGGGTTGCAAGCTCAGTTACTTCAGTCGTGTCTGACTCTTTGCAACCCCATGGATTGTAGCCCTTCAGGCTCGTCTGTCCATGGGATTCTCCAGGCAAGACTACTGGAGTAGGTTGCCATGCCCCCCTCCAGGGGATCTTCCCGATTCAGGGATCGAATCCCTCTCCTGAATTGCTTTGCAGGTGGATTCTTTACCGCTAAGCCACTGGGGGAAGTAGAGATAATCTTGTTCAAAAACCAGGAAGAAGATCAGCATGCTCACAGTACACCCTAGAGGAAGGGCAGGATAAAAGCCTGGGCAGGATAACAAGGGCAGGCTTCTCTAGAGTCTTTTGGCAAAAGTAAGATGAGGGTGCTTCAATGAAAGGGTATAGCATGGATGTGGCATGGTGCAATTTGCATTTGAAAAGGATCATTCTAGCTGCTTTGTAAAGTATAGACTTTGTGGAGAATAAAATAGCAGCAGAGACACAGTTAAGAATAATAACCTAGAAAATAGGTTATGAGAGCTCAGATTAAGGTCAGAGGAACCAAGGATTAGATTTAGGACAATTCTTTTTAAAGACACATTTGTTAATTGTGGAGTTTAGGCAAGGAGCTACATCAATGATATTTTCTAGTTTTTAATCTCGGGTCTCGAATTGTATTTGAATTTCACACAAAATCTTAATTTCAGTGTTTTAACACTAATTTATCATCTCTTTCCCAGACAGTTCCTCCTCCTGTGGTCTCATTTGTAGGAACTGGCATTTTTATGGACCTATTTACTCAGGCCAGAAAGCTGAGATCTGTCCCTGATAAGGCGGACCATCTCAGCTATGTCTGTTGCTATTACCCCACCTCCAAATCTAATCAGTTTCCAACTTCTGTCATTCCAACTTCTAAAACAGCTCGAATCTGTCCATTCCTCCTAAAAACACTATAGTCCAAACCACAACTCTTTACTGGGAGTTTATAGCAATTAAGTAATTTAGCTATGTCTGTTCTTTATGTGCATATATTTATCATATAGGCCCCAGGATGATCTTGTAAAAAAAAAAATAAAATGAATGCCAACTATCTTTCAAAACCCTTCAATGACATCCAAGTGTTCTTGAGATAAGGTCCAAAATCTTTTAAGTGATGTTCAAGATCACTTAAAGTGATGCCAGGATCTAACTCCTGTGCACCTCTCCAGCCCCTGCCTCCTACATCTGTCCTTCCCACTCCCAGTGCTCCGGCCATGAAGACCAAGAGGCACACTCCTTCCTGTCTCAGGGCATTCGCATGTAGTGTCCCAACTGCCTGCCCCTACTCTTCACTAGTCATATTCTCCCTTAAGTTCCCAGGATAAATGTTATTTCGACAGGGAAGAAATTGCTCTTACATGTCTTCATAGTGGTCTGTACTCTTATAATACTATTAAAAATGGCCGTTACTTTGTGAAGAGCTGTTGAGTACTAGTGCGTNCTTCCTGTCTCAGGGCATTCGCATGTAGTGTCCCAACTGCCTGCCCCTACTCTTCACTAGTCATATTCTCCCTTAAGTTCCCAGGATAAATGTTATTTCGACAGGGAAGAAATTGCTCTTACATGTCTTCATAGTGGTCTGTACTCTTATAATACTATTAAAAATGGCCGTTACTTTGTGAAGAGCTGTTGAGTACTAGTGCGTCTCCCCATATACTGGAAGTCCTGTGAGAAAAGGAATATGTCTGATTTTTTTTCTCTATTCAGTCATTCCTTTCTCTCCTTCTTTAATAACTGTTTCTATTAAGTATTCAACAATACTGACTTTTAAGTAAAATGAAAGTCATCGTATATTTTTAGCACCAGAGTAATATAGTCCAATGTGTATAATAGAAACACAGTTCTTTTTGCTCTGTGGAGAATGATCAAATAAGCTATAGGAAATGTAATGAGGAAATTAGAGATAAGTGAGGAGGTAGGGAGGAAGGGGCAGGGAATGGGTATAGAAAGAGTACAAGAAAGGTGTAGGCAGCAGTGAGAAGTGACGGTTATGCAAGATTTTTCAAGATGATCTCATTTTCCCACTAAACTCTGGCCCTGAAGGAAAGTAGGGAGATGAGGAAGTAGCTTAAAAGGCTGAGGTATCAAAGAAAATTGTAAAGATAAAGCATGTTAGAGCATGTTTTCCTTAGTTTTTAGGAATAACCTATAAGGAGTGAAAAGTTGATGAGATCAGAATCAAAGAGGATAATTTAAAAAGCAAGTTCGTTAAGCAGGTAAGACAGGATGGGACTCAGCGTGCAGGTGAAGGAATCTGTCTTTAACAGAGTGAATGGTACAAATGTCCCTGTAAATAGGGGAAAGGAGATGGTAATTGCAAGTATAGACCTAGAGAAACAGAGTCATTTGCATCAGATGGCTTCAGATTTCTCAGTTAAGTATATGTGAAGTTACCCAATGAGAATCACAAGATATACGTTAAGGAGCTCTGAGAAGAAAATATAGTTATTTCTGAGAGTAGGACAGTAAGCCCATCTGAGAAACATATTCTGAATTAANCCACCCCCTCCACGTCCCCCTCCAGCCCGCTCCCCCCAGTGCTCCCTGCTCATCCTCCCCGCCTGCGACCTCATCTCCAGGCTTGGAAACCCCTCTAGTCTCCCTCCTCACCCACCCCAACTCCGCTGAGCTTCCTCTCACCTTGCCCAGGCTGTCTGTCTGTCTGTCTGCCTGCCTGCCTGCCTGCCTGTCCTCAGGGGCTGGAACCAACCTTTCTCTTGGGTGCCCTCCCCACCCCTGGCCAGACCACAGAGCTAAACTCGGCCCGGTTCATGAAGCCCTCACTGCCTGGGGTCAGGAGGGAGACCTGGTGGTCTAAGGTGGGGACCAGAGAGCTGGATGCAGCAGGGTGGGGGGCAGCTGTCTCTGGGACAGGAGGTGGGCAGCTGGGCTGGCCTGGTGGGGGGTGGTAGGCAGCTGTGGGTCCCAGGAGGGGATTCAGGTGGGAGGGGGGTCTGCAGGACCAGGGCTGAGCCCTCCCCTACCTGGGCCGTCCACGGGGCTGGCGCTTGGCCTCCTCGGGGTGCCTCCCACGGGACGGGGAGCGGGCCCGGGCGCCCCGGGGGCTGCTGGCACTTCGTAGGGTCCCGCTGCTGAGCTTGGCACTGGGGGCGGCGGGCTGCACCTGGCCCTGGGGCCCTGAGGTGGGGCCAGGGGCCCCCGCGGACGAGGTCCCCGGGGCAGCGAACACCATCCAGTCGGGCAGGGCCATGCTGGTATCACTGTTGGCCCGCAGCAGTGCAGGGGGCACCGTCAGCCCTGTGCCCGGGGGTCCCCGTCTCCGGGCTGCATACTTGGGGGACTCCTGGAAGGGCACTGAGGGGGGCATGGAGGCCGGGGGGGGCAGAGGGGGAGACACACAGGAGGCAAGAGACGGTTGGGTGGGGAAGGCACCAGGGGAGAAACAGATGAGAAAGAGCAGGGTGCCTGGAACCTGACCCCTCCTGCTACCCAGGTGTTTGCGGTCCTCTAAGGTTTATTTGGTCCCATCCTGGCCCCCAGATCAGGTCGCTGACTCCCCAGTCCCACCACGCATTCCCCCCAGGACCCCGACTTCTCCCCTTAGCTCGCTCACCCACATCCTGTTCTCGATGGTTTCGGATCAGCTCCCCGAGTTCAAAATTCCCAGCGATCACTGCCACCTGGTGTGCGGGGTAAGGGAGGCCCAGGTAGGAGAGAGAGAGGAAACAGCAAACAGGAAACACTGTCAGGTCTCCAGCCGGCTGCCCGGGCCCCTCAGCCTTCACCCCAGCAAGTCCAGCTTCTCTCTCTCCCAGCCCGCCTGCCTCCCTCTCAGCCCCTCAGACTTCAGCCCCTCTGAGTTCTTCACGCCTCCCCAACCCGCCCCAACAGACCTGGAAGGGAGTCTGCCCACTGTTATTCTTGACATCCTTGTTGGCCCCTCGATAGAGAAGGATCCTAGCACACGTCTCCTGGTGGTCAGTGGCACGGAAAGAGAAAAACAGTTACTGTTGCCGCGAGCCGACACAGACGCTTCGCTGAGCCTTTGGAACCATCAGGTGGGAACCCGCCCTGCTCCGGACAGTAGCCACTCGCCCTTTAAATGAGGCCGGGCCGCACAGAGGTACCATGCATGCATAGTGCACGCGGGATTCCAAGGACTCGAAAGTGTAGCTTCAATCTCTCTAGTAGTTTTTATGGGGGTTTCTCAGGTGGCGCAGTGTTAAAGAATGCGCCTGCCAATGCAGGAGACACAGATGTGTGTTCGATCCCTGGGTTGGGAAGATCCCCGGGAGGAGGAAATGGCAACCCGCTCCAGTATTCTTGCCTGGAGAGTCCCATGGACGGAGGAGCCTGGTGGGCTGCAGTCCCTGGGGTCACAAAGGGTCGGACAAGACTGAGTGACTGACACTTGAGCACAACACAACAGTTTTATACTGATTCCTGCCGCTGCTGCTGCTAAGTCGCTTCAGTCGTGTCCGACTCTGTGCGACCCCATAAATGGCAGCCCACCAGGCTCCCCCATCCCTGGGATTATCTAGGCAAGAACACTGGAGTGGGTTGCCATTTCCTTCTCCAGTGCATGAAAGTGAAAAGTCAAAGTGAAGTCGCTCAGTTGTGTCCGACCGACTCTTAGCGACCCCATGCACTGATCACTTGAAAGGATAGTATTTTTGAAACAAAATATGCTGCTAAAATTAATGTCACCTTTTTTTTTCTTTTTTTAAAAAAGTGTCTCCTGGGATATTTTAAATTACACATGACTTGAGTTATAGTGTATTCAGTTCAGTTCAGTTCAGTTGCTCAGTCGTGTCCGACTCTTTGCAACCCCATGAATCGCAGCACGCCAGGCCTCCCTGTCCATCACCAACTCCCGGAGTTCACTCAGACTCATGTCCATTGAGTCAGTGATGCCATCCAGCTATCTCATCCTCTGTCGTCCCCTTCTCCTCCTGCCCCGAATCCCTCCCAGCATCAGAGTCTTTTCCAATGAGTCAGCTCTTCGCATGAGGTGGCCAAAGTACTGGAGTTTCAGCTTCAGCATCATTCCCTCCAAAGAAATCCCAGGCCCGATCTCCTTCTGAATGAACTGGTTGGATCTCCTTGTAGTCCAAGGGCCTCTCAGGAGTCTTCTCCAACACCACTGTTCAAAAGCATCAATTCTTCAGCGCTCAGCCTTCTTCACAGTCTAACTCTCACATCCATATATGACCACTGAAAAACCATAGCCTTGACTAGACGGACCTCTTTTGGCAGAGTAATGTCTCTGCTTTTCAATATGCTATCTAGGTTGGTCATAACTATTCTTCCAAGCAGTAAGTGTCTTTTAATTTCATGGCTGCAGTCACCATCTGTAGTGATTTTGGAGCCCCCCAAAATAAAGTCTGACACTGTTTCCACTGTTTCCCCATCTATTTCCCATGAAGTGATGGGACTGGATGCCATGATCTTCGTTTTCTGAATGTTGAGCTTTAAGCCAACTTTTTCACTCTCCTCTCACTTTCATCAAGAGGCTTTTGAGTTCCTCTTCACTTTCTGCCATAAGGGTGGTGTCATCTGCATATCTGAGGTTATTGATATTTCTCCCGGCAATCCTGATTCCAGCTTGTGTTTCTTCTAGTCCAGTGTTTCTCATGATGTACTCTACATATAAATTAAATAAGCAGGGGGACAATATACAGCCTTGACATACTCCTTTTCCTATTTGGAACCAGTCTGTTGTTCCATGTCCAGTTCTAACTGTTGCTTCCTGACTTGTGTACAGGTTTCTCAAGAGGCAGGTCAGGTGGTCTGGTATTCCCATCTCTTTCAGAATTTTCCACAGTTTATTGTGATCCACACAGTCAAAGGCTTATATAGTGTATTAGATGGCTACTCACCTAAACCAGGGTTTTCTTCTTATTACTATTTTACTGAAGTATAGTTGATTTACAGTGTTGGGTTAATTGCTGCTGTAGAGCAAAGTGAATCTGTTATACACACATGCACACATATTTATGTCATTTTTTTGAAGTTATTCTTTTCCATTATGGTTTGGCTGTGTGCATGGCAAGTCGCTTCAGTCATGTCTGAATCTTTGCGACTCCACAGACTGTAGCCCGCCAGTCTCCTCTCTGTCCATGGAGATTCTCCAGGCAAGAATACTGGAGTGGGTTGCCATGCCCTCCTCCAGGGGATCTTCCTGACCCAGGGATCAAACCCACTGTCTCAGATGTCTCCTGCGCTGGCAGGCAGGTTCTTTACCACTAGCGCCGCCTGGGAAGCCCAGTTACCGGTCTATCATAGGAGACTGACTATAGCTGCCTGCGCTCTACACTAGGGCTTTGTTGTTTATCCAGTCTATATGTAATAGCTTGCACCTGCTCGCCCCAAGCTCCCAATCAGGGGTTTTCATCAGCAGCACGACTGACGCTTAGGATGCAGGCCAGTCTCTGTAGCCGGGCCATCCTGTGCCTTGCATGGAGCATCATTCTCTGGTCTCGGATGCCAGCAGCGCTCCCTCCGCAGTGGTGGCAGCGGAGAACATCCACAGACACTGCCAAGAGTCCCCTAGCGTGCAGCAGCGTCTGCCTTGAGAGCCACCAAGTCAGACCGCTTGAGGTGGAGGACTTACTGTGTTGCGTATCAGAGCACCTCAGAGGCAGTAGCCGCTGACTAGCCCGACAATTCTGTGAGATGGAGAGGACTGTCCCCATTTTACAGATGAGGAAACTAAGGCTTCAAAGGGAGCTGGATTCGAACCCAGGTGTGTCTGACTCCTGAGCCCTTACTCAAATGCTCTGCTATACCCGGAAGGAAGGAGGCAGGAGGCACTGGGGCCCAGGGCTGGATGGTTAGAGGGGGCGGACAATGCCATCCAAGTCCAGATCAATTCCTTGGCCGTGTCAGTCACAACAGACCCAACGTCCTTGCCCTGGATGGGAGGTCCCTCCGCTGACCTGCCTGCCCTGCCACCTCGAGCCCCAGCCTCACCGACCTCATCTGCTACCACCCTTCCTCACTCCCCACTCCGCAGGCACACTGGCCTCCCTTCTCTGGCAGGCATGTTTCTGCCCCAGGGCCTTTGCACCTGCTGCTTCCTCGACTTGGGAGTCTCTGCCCCTGGCTCTCCACACAACTCACTTTCTCACTTGATTCACATTTCTACACAAAGGCCAATTCTTCAGAAAAGGCCCTTCTGATGACCCTGTCAAAAATAAACCCTTGACCTGTTTCTGGCTTTATTTTAATTTATATGATACCTGCTGTGTGCCGGGCATTCTTCTAAGTCAGAATTAACTCGTTTGCCTTATAATACTGCCTCCCTGAAATTACATTTCGATTTTATTCATCTCCAGTATCTCTCCCCAACTCCATTGTCTATTTTGGAGAGGCAAGGTTTTGTCTGTGGCACCCACGGCCTGGCATGGTGCCTGGCCCATAGTACTGTTCAATAAACGGTTGCTGGATGAGGGGAGTCCTCCTCCTCTGTCTTGGCCTGGGCAAACCCAACCTGGCCTCCAGCTCAGCTCCACTGCAAATCGCCCAGATGCCAGTCTAAGCAGCCTTCACCAGACACTTCCTCGGTCTCACCTTCTTCATGTGGCAGACCCATCAACGCTGCTTGTACAGGCCCATCCTACGGGGCAGGCTGAGAGAGGGCAAGGTCACACAGCCAGTCAGTGGGGCAGCTGGGACTCAAACCAAGCTTTCTGGTCCTAGCACTCATCTGTCTACCGTGAAAGCACAACTCTGATCGCTCCCCGATTGGATGGCAAAGTTAGTGTGGTTTGTTTTCCGGGCGTGTTTGTGAGTGTGAGTGTGTGTCCCTGTGTGCATATGCCGTCTCCCCGACTCGACAATAAATTGGGGCCGTGTGTGCTTTTGCATATCTGCCTGCCCCCACCGTCACCTTGCCTAGCACAGGCCCAAGAGCATCTGTTTCGTCTCAGCCAGCAGTTCGCTCCACCCCTGAGCGCCCCGAATGTACTGGAGCGCTAGTGCTCTTCCCATTGGATTGTAATTGTTTGTTTACACGTCTGCCTCTTTGCCAGACTGCGAACTCCCCCTCTCCCACCCTCCCGAGGACGGGCGCCATGCTGTCTGACTCATCTCACATCCCGGCACATAGTAGGTGCTCAGGAAATGGGCCGGGGAAGGATGAGGATGTGGAGCTGAGTCAGGCAACAGTCATTCATTCAATCATTCATTCATTCCTGGAGTCATTCAATCTATCTCGAAGCAAATACCTGTTGAGTGTTCTGAGCTAGATGCTGTGTGTGGTCTTGGCAGGAGACTCAAGGCATCTGACCCATCATTCATTCATTCACTCTCACTCATTCAACAAAGATGCATCTAAGCCTACTATATGCCGCGGCCTCGGGACAGAGCGCTTGCTCAGACTTAAGCCCCGCCCCTGAGGAGCTCACCACGAGAGGCTAGATGGGCTGGCCAGAAGACCAGAGGAGCAGAAAGTGAGGAAATCTTTCAGACCCAGCTCTGGGCCTTGGGAAGCTTAAAGTCTGGGAGGGAAGAGGAGGGGAGAGAAAGTCGGAGAAGAACTTGTGTCTGTCAAGCACCTGTTTGCTAAGCGCCATGCTGAGAGCGAGCCAAACATTCACAACCTTGATCCTTTGCGAAGCAGAGGTTACTGACCCATTATGCAGATGAGAAAGTAGAAGCTCAAGGCGAGGGAAATGACTGACTCATCTGACCCACTCGGAGTAGTTGTTCCCCCTCTATATGATACTATGGACTGTAGCCCACCAGGCCCCTCTGTCCATGGGATTCTCCAGGCAAGAATATTGGAGCAGGTTGCCATGCCCTCCTCCAGGGGATCTTCCTGACCCTGGGGTTGAACCTGCATCTCCTGCTTGGCAGGTGGATTCTTTACCACTAGCACCACCTGAGAATCCTCTCTCTCTTTCTATCTAAACACTACATTTTCCCTTTCAAATTGCCAGTATAGTTTCTGTCCCCTGACCAGATCCTGACTGATAACAGGAATGATAATGATAATAATCCTTATTATTAGCGTAGCTGCCTCCTAGGGACGAGCACTTATCACGCATGGTCTTTCATCCCCTTCAATCAGCTGCTGTTATCCTGACTTCAGGGAGCCGGATGGAACCTCAGGGAGGGGAGGGGGCTTGCTTGGGGTGCCCTGGCCTGCGCGCTGGCTGTGGGATCAGAGAATCTGGCATGAGGCCCGCATCGGGAGCAGGAGAGACAGACGCACCAGGGAGGGGAAGTACAGGCAATTTGACAAACACGGCGTTCTCCCTGCTCGGCAGACGCCGAGCGAGCAAACTGCTCGCTGCCACAAGGCGGCACGTGGCTACCTGCCACATCCTGGCACTGCACGTTCTGGTGAGAGAGAATGGGCTGGAGCTGTTCTGGGAGACTTCCTGGAGGAGGGGGGAAGAGGCTGATGGATCAGCCACAGCGTGCCAGGCCCTGGCCTCCTGAGACCCCGAGGCAACCATCCAAGAGCAGGGAGACCCTCCAAGGGCAGAGAGCCTTGGGAAGCAGGGAAGACTGGGGCTTCGGGGCCTGGGCTGATTTGCCCAGGATCCCCCGGTGCACTGGTGACAAGCCAGCTGGGGTCATCAGGCTAAAACCCCAGCTTTCATCAACCCAACCAGCCCCGACAGCACAGCTGCAGCAGGTATGCAGCTCTTCACAGCTCACCTCCATTCAGAGCTCTTGAGCTGGGGATCGTCCACCCCACCCTGAACCGCCACAACCGGCAACACACTCTTGTCTCCTCAGGGGCTGTCCCTTGTCCCCTGCAGCAGGTGCCCCACTGGCAGCTGAACGGAGACCCATTAGGAATAGGACCCTTGGGGATTAACACACACACACACACACACACACACACACACACACACACACTGTGTGCGCATGCATGCAAGTGAAGTCGCTTCAGTCGTGTCTGACTCTTTGCCACCCATGGACTGTAGCCCGCCAGGCTCCTCTGTCCGTGGGATTTTCCCGGCAAGAACACTGGAGTGGGTTGCCATGCCCTCCTCCAGGGGATCTCGATCCAGAGATTGTACCTGCATCTCTTATTTCTCCTGCATTGGCGGGTGGGTTCATTACTAGGGCTACCTGGGGAGCCCGACATATACACACTACACATAAAACAGATACTCAACAAGGGCCCACTACAGAGCACAGGGGACTCTACTCAATGACTGCAATAACCTATATGGGAAAAGACCTGAGAAAGAAGGGATATGGGTCTGTATATAACTGAATCACTGCTGTATATCTGAAACTAACACAACACTGTAGATCAGGTATACTCCAACATAAAATAAAACGCTTTTAAAAAAGGAGGACTTCCCCAGTGGTCTAGCGGTTAAGAATCTGCCTGCCAATTCAGCAGACACGGGTTCGATCCCTGGCCCGGGAAGATCCCACACGCTGTGGAGCGATGAAGCCCGTGCACCGAGACGGCTGAGCCTGTGCTCTAGGGCCTGTTCTCCACAACTAAAGTCCCGCGAAACAGCAATGAAGACCCAGCACAGCCAAAAACAAATAAACATGCCTTAACCAACTTTTAAAGAAAAGAAACAGGACCATTGTAGTGTCCTGCATTTCCAGTAACAACCCTGACCCTCTCCCCTCTGGGTTTTTCGGCACAGACTGTGCCCTGTGCTGAGAATGCCCCTTCTGCCCTTTTCTACATGATCACCTGTTGGTCATCTTAGCTCTGATGGCACATCCTCCTGAGAGCACCTCCATCGACCCAGCCCCAAGGCCAAGCCCAGATGTGGGTGCCCATGGAGACCTGGATTCCCGGTGACCTCCCTCTGAACACTTGGGATCGCCCTGGCAGGGTGTATCCCTTGATGGGAGGTTGTCCTGCTCGCTACGCTCCCCTCAGCCCCCGGCTCTGAGCCTGACCCAGGGGAGGAGCTCAGGAAACCTCGCTTGAATGAATGAATGAACGAACGAATGAATGAAACAGTGGAAGAGCGGGGCAGGGGCCACCGAGGGGGAGCTGGGAGACGGGAGTCAGCAGGAGAGCAGACCTTATTGTAGAGGGCACAGATGTGAAGGGCCGTGTTCCCCGAGGCGTTCTGGGCTCCAGGCTCAGCTCCGTAGAAAAGCAGATGTTCCAGATGCTGAGAATGACCCCGCTGGCAGGCCTGGAGGGGACCGGGGGCCAGAGCCCAGGTCAGACCCATCTGGCCACAGTATCTCTCTCTCCTTCACCTGGAGGCCAGGCAGGCCTGCATCCGCCACTCCCCCTTCCTTCCCCTCTGAGGCCCCGATCTTGCTCAGGGACCCACACTGTCAACGCCACCAGTCGTTCCAAGGCTCAGGCCTCCAGGCTAACTCCTCAAGTCCCGGTGGTGACATCTCTATGCCTCCTCTTTGGGGACCATGCTACTCCCACCTCCATCCCCTGGGAGGACCCCAGCACCCGCAGCCCTAGACCCCTGGACTAGGGTCCCCGATCCCTGCCCACCCTCGGGGCCCACGCGCTGCCCATGCCACCCCAGCCCCTCTAGGCCGAGTGGGAGCACCTGGTGAATCTCCTGCCAGCCGTTCTCATCAGCTATGCCCAACTGGGCCCTGTTGTACAGGAGCAGCTCACAGCAGCGGGGGTCACCCCCCACCATAGCCGTGTGGAACAGCGGAGTCAGCCCTCGGCGGTCCTTGTAATTGGGGGAGCCCCCAAGATCCAGGAGCGCCTAGGAAAGGTTAGAAAAAAAAAAAGATGATAATCGTTATCAAGGGCCAGTTGGACCAAGAGACCTGGGTAACCCCACACAGGATCAGAGCCAGAGCCCAGAGCTGATGCTGCCACGATGCCCTTGAGTAACCTTGAGGCTGGCCCTTGCCCTGTCCGGGCCTCTCTCATCTCTGTGAACCACGAAGGGACTGCGGCGATGCCTCCAGAGGACCCCTCCCTCCCACTCTGAAATCCTGCCCAGCCTTCCCCCACGAGCCATGTGGCATGAGCCACTGAAGACGCTTAATGCCTCAGTGCCCACCTACTCAACAGGCTGGTGGTGGGGAACCAATCAGAGAAGGGCGCCTGGGTGCAGGAGGGCCCCTGGCTGAGTGGGAGGTGTGGTGAGGTCTGGGATCACAAGAAGAGGCAGGGAAAGCGGTCTGCGAGGGGGCAAGCTCGGGTCAAAGCGACCGGGCTCAGCCTCACTGGGGCTGGGGTAGGGGCAGGGAGTGGTCCCCCTCGAGGAATGGATCTGGGCCTGGAAGACTGGCAGCTTCCCGCGTGTGAGGCGTGTTGGCGGCACCAGCGCCGTGCGAACAGAGTCAGCGGTGGCGCAGTCCAACAGCACATTTCCAACATTTGCGGTGATGGAAATAGTTACAACCGCACGATCCAACATGGCAGCCGCGTGGGGGGCTACCGAGCCGCTGGAAGGTGGCTAGTAAGCCTGAGAATCGGAAGTTTTAATTTTAGTTCATTTTCTTCTATTTAAATCTAAACAGCAACCCCTCCCCCACTCGTGGCTAGTGGCTGCTGGATTGCACAGCGCAGGCCTGAGAGGGATTGGGCGTGAGCAGGAGTGGGGTTTGGGGGTATGTGTGTATGTGTGAAGTCGCTTCAGCGCTGTCTGACTCTTTGCGACCCCATGGACTGTAGCCCACCAGGCTCCTCTGTCCGTGGGGATTCTCCAGGCAAGAATGCTGGAGTGGGTTGCCATTTCCTTCTCCAGGGGAACCTTCCCGACTTGAGGGATGGGACCCACATCTTTTATTTCTCCTGCCTTTGCAGGAGGGTTCTTTACCACTAGAGCCACCTGGGAAGCAGGTGGGAGAAGGGGCTTGGGGGAGGGGGGTGCATGAAGAGGGTCTGTCAATTCCAGGGCTGTGAGGCAGACCTTTGGGACTGCTGTCTGACTGCCTTCAGGGTTCTGCAGGGAAGAATTGGAGAAGGGAAGGGAAAGCTGGTTAGGCTGGGTCATCTGTGAACCATGGTGTTTACCAACAACTTCCAGGGCACTCTATCCTGACCTATGGATGAAGAGGGATCAAGTGCCCTTGGGTAGGAGAAGAGAAAGAACATTTTAAAATAAGGCTGGGCAAGCTGGCTCCATGAACGTATGTCTGCGTGCACAGTCGTTCAGTGGTATCCAACTCTTTTGGGATCCTATGGACTGCAGTCCACCAGGCTCCACTATCCATGGAATTTTCCAGGCAGGAATACTGGAGTGAGTGCCATTTCCTTCTCCAGGGGATCCTCCCAACTCATGGATTGAACCCAAGTCTCCTACATTGCAGGAGGATTCTTTACCTCTGAACCACCTAGGAAGCCCCCATGTATATATACTGAGGGTCTACGAGGTTCATCCGCTTGTAAAGGCACATTTTAGGCACTATATTGGGGCAGTAAGGAGATCCAACCAGTCCATCCTAAAGGAAGTTTATCCTAAATATTCATTGGAAGGACTGATGCTGAAGCTGAAGCTCCAATACTCTGGCCACCTGATGCGAAGAGCCGACTCATTGGAAAAGACTGTGATGCTGGGAAAGATTAAGGGCACAAGGAGAAGGGGACAACAGAGGATGAGATGATTGGATGGCATCACTGACTCAATGGACATGAGTTTGAGTAAACTCCAGGCGTTGATGATGGACAGGGAGACCTGGTGTGCTGCAGTCCATGGGGTCACAAAGAGTCAGACACGACTGAGTGACTGAACAGTAACTGGAGTAGAGGACTGTATTTCAGGTGAGTGAAGGTAGGGTATTGGGAGTGGAGCTGTAGGTTGAGAAGTGAATGGAAGGGCTGAGTTGGGAAGCATGAGGACCAGTGTCTCGGGGGAGCAGATGGGGGAATGGTGTCTGGGGGCACGGTGGGAAGCTCACTCTGTATTTTAAAGGGCACCAGGGGACTTCCCTGGTGGTCCAGTAGTTAAGACCCTGTATGTCCAGTGCATGGGTCACGGGATCAATCCCTGGTCAGGGAACTAAGATCCCACATGCTGGCTGTGTGGCCAAAAAATAAAAATAAAAAGGGCACCAAGTAAGAGTCTACACCTTGGGGAGACAAAGGTAGGTGTGGACTGCTGGTTCAGCAGAGCTGGAGAAGTTCTAGGTGTCAGGAAGTTAACATGATCTACCTGGGGGCAGGGCAAGGGTCCGCATGACCATCAGCTATAGCTGATCACGAGCTTTGAGCTGGGGAGGGTGGGGGCTCCCACTCTCTCAGGAGGGTTTTGGGTGCAGTCAGAGGAGTGACTGTGGAGGGGTGAGGTGGACAGAGGGGCCAGGGGGATTGGCCGAACGCAGTCTGGGCGAAGAACATGGTCACTCGGGGGTATCTCTGGGCTCTGGGGAGGGTCCCAGGAGGATCTGAAACCTCACCGTCAGAGCAAGGCAGTGGCGGGCACAGGCGGCCTTGTGTAGCGCGGTCATGCCATCCCGGGCTCGGAAGTCGATGTGCGCCCCGCCCAGGCATAGGGTTCGAATCACCTCTACAGAGCCTTCGGTCTGAGCAGCCAGCGTCAGGGGAGTCTCTGGGAGGTGGGGAGGAAAGGCTGGTCATGTGCAGCCCCTGGGCCTCATCGTCCCTGACTACCCAACCCTCCCAAAGCACCCCACCTCGCCGCCTGCTCCCTACCTCCTGAATCTGAGTCATGATAATTGGGGTCCAGCCCCTTGTCCAGCAGCCGTGCCACCTTATCAGATGTCCCGAGCTGCACGTACTCCAGGAACTTCTTTAGCCCCGTCTGAGCCGCAGATGAGAGAGAGAAGACAGGCGGTCAGGGAGGAAAGGGGCAAGGCTGGGTTTGGAGCAGCGCTGTCCAGTGGAATCACACAGCAAGCCACACATGCCATCGAGAAGTCCCTAGTAGCCACCACTTTTTTTAAAGGAAGAAGACCTTCCAATTACATTGAAATTCACTTTGATGACCTATCTGTTTCTAATCTATCATATATATCTACAATATTACTGATTCAACAGGTAATCCACATGAAATTTATTACTGAGATACTTTCAGGGGTACTGAGTCCTCAAGATCCGCTGTGTATTTCATACTCATAGTGAGGCTCAGTTTGGACCTGGTACACTGCAGGTACCCCAGGAGCTGTATGTGGCTGGCTGCTCCCGCAGATGGTACAGGTGTGGATGGATGGACTGTTCGGGGGGGGACAGAGACAAGTGCATGGTGCGGCGGGGCTGAGGATAAGAAGCAGCCAGCGAGCTTTCTTCCCAAGAGTCAAGGATTGTTCATTTCACTTCTGACGGAAGCAGCCCCCTGACTTCCTCCCAGCTTTCAGGGGACCAGAGGAGATGCAGGCGACGTACAGCCTGAGGACTGGAGGGCAAGATGTGTGAGTACACAACTAAGTCGCTCAGTCGTGTCCCAACTCTTTGTGGCCCTACGGACGGTAGCCTGCCAGGCTCCTCCATCCATGGGATTCTCCAGGCAAGAATTCTCTGGAGTGGGATGCCATTTCCTCCTCCAGGGTATCTTCCCCACCCAGGGATCAAATCTGTGTCTCCTGCATTGTCAGGCAGATTCTTTACCACTGAGCCACCAAGGAAGCACCAGACAGCAAGATGCCAGGAGGATAAATGGCTGTGGAGGAGCGCATCCTTGGATCTGGTAGAGATTCAGGCTCTGGGATTGTGTGAACTGCAGGGTGTCTATGAAACTGCCCCTAGACAGAGGGACATTAGATACCAGAGTCGCAGGCCACGCTGGCTGGGTAAGGGAGGCAGGAGATGAGAGGGGAGAATCCAAGGATGAAGAAAGTGGGAGCCAGGTGGAAATGGCATGAACCTGGGCAGAGGCACAAAGAGAGGATGCAAAAGGCTCTGATGTATGCTAGAGGGAAAAAGGGATAGTTAAGGACTTTGGGAAGGTCCGGTACACATTGTTGTGTTTAAAACGGATAACCAACAAGGATGTACTACATAGCACATGGAACTCTGCTCAATGTTATGTGCCAGCCCGGATGGGAGAGAGTTTGGAGGAGAATGTATACATGTATATGTATGGCTGAGTCCTTTTCCTGTCTACCTGAAACTATCACAACATTGGTAATCAGCTATACTCCAGTACAAAATAAAAAGTTGTGTTTTTTTTTAATGAAAAGCTGTAATAGAGACATCAGGTGCATTTGGGGTTGTCCCAAATATGACACAGTACCCCAAGTTAAGTGGGGGATGCTGGTAGAAGAAAAGAAGGTTTGGAGGGTTGTTGGGAAGAGGTAGGAGAGAAAGTGGTTAGGGAAGGGGGCTCCAGGTTGGGGTGGTGTGAGTGTCAGTAGGGTCCTCTCACCTTCGTGTGCAACTTGGCCAGCTGCTTCTCATCCAGGTTGGTCTGCTTGTAAACACGCGTCTTGTATCGGAACTGAGGCCACGGATGGGGTGACGGGAGAGACAAAAGACTCAGAGTCAGAGGTCTGGACCTCTTCTGAGCCAGGGAAGAGTCAGTGCAGGGTCAGGACAAAAAATAGCCCCAGAGTCTTGGCTGGGTGGGCAGAGGGCTGCTGGGCCACTATGGGTCTGTGGACTGCAACCCCTAAGGTGTCTGGACCCCGCGGGGAATGTTCTAGAATCATTGGGAACCCTTTCCCACTTTGATAGGCCAGGGGAAACTTGGGGCAGGGAAATGACTCACCCAAGGCCACTCTGCTGGCCTTGGTCAGAGGCAAGAACGACCTGGTAATTTGAACTCAGGCCTCTCTGATTCTGATTGTTAAGTCAAAGTGTTCAGTCACTCAGTCGTGTCCAACTCTTTGTGACCCCAATGGACTGTAACCCATCAGGCTTCTCTGTCCATGGGATTTTCCAGGCAAGAATACTGGAATGGGTTGCCGTTCCCTCCTCCAGGGGATCTTCTCAACCAAGGGATGGAATCCATGTCTCCTGCATTGCAGGTGGATTCTTTATCCTCTGAGCCACCAGGGAAGCCCCTCGGTTCTTAGGGCGCCCTTTATATCCAGAAGTGCCCACAGGGTTTTCCCTTGCTGAGGGCTGGGCTGGGAGAAAAAATGGGGAGTGGGCAGATGCCTGCTCACGTCTGCGAAGGGGCTGGGAAGGCTGTGGGGGTCTCACCTCCAGGTAGGGCACCCCCTTCTCGAAGGACTGGGGATATTCCCGCAGCAGCCGCTCCTCCTCCAGGAAGTTGGCATCCCGGCCCGAGGTGGCCGGCTGGAACAGGCCATAGTTGAGCACGTCCTGGAGGCTCTCGCTCAGGGCACAGAGCACCTGCTGCTTCGCCGTCCAGATGGTGGCGTCGGGGTTGAAGCGCAGGCATTTCTGGTGGGGGAGGTGACAGGAGAGAGAGGAGGGGCCTGAGGTGGTCTGCGCAGGGCTGTGGGTGATTCCCAGGACAGAGCAGGGCTGGGGGAAACCCACGGGGGTCTGGCAGTGAGGGCCATGTGTGAGGGCATCCAGCGTCAGGGGCCCCCTCCCCTTCCCCCTCCCCGTGCAGACTCTGGTGGTCCCTGGCTCCCCCCTC
>SJYA01005881.1:0-19387 GCA_006410615.1 Neotragus moschatus | reverse complement strand
GATGGAGAGGAGTGGGGGCGGAGGTGGGGGGCGGCTGGAGAGGAGCGGGGCGCGGATGGAGCGGAGGCGGAGGTGGGGGGCGCGGAGATGGGAAGGCGGAGATGGGGCCCGGAGATGGGGGGCGGATGGAGAGGAGTCGGGGGCGGCAGGCTGCTCCCCGCACCATGCCTCACAGACGGGGCTCGTTTCTGGTATTCTAACCTGGGTTTGTTGTTTTGGCCATTCATGAAATCTTCAGACTTGATGAGATTATTTTTCCTGTGGCTGTTTGATTTTCAGACACTTCGAGTGGCCAGTTTGTTTTACGAATCACTCACCTACTGGATACAGAGCCTGATCTTTTAAATCATTCGTAGTTTGTAAAACCGAGTGGTAGCTCTTCTGAAATGGGGACTTTCTGATGAGTGAGGACCCTGTTCACTTCAAGCATTTAGCGTTTCTCTCCCTCTACTCTCCCGCTCAAAAAAAGAAAAAAAGAAAAGAGGGACAGCTGAGTCCAGGGAGCTGCAGGGACGCCAGACCGCTGAGGTCAGCTGGGAGCCGAGGCCCTTTCAACCTGGACTTGAGGGACTCCCCTGGTTCAGCGGGACCAGGTTCAGTCCCTGGCTGGGAACTAAGATCCCCCGTGCGTTCGGTACAGCCAACAAACACGCAGAAACACACACAAAACAAAACCCCGAAACCGGAAGGCCGCGTGCGGAACGCAGCAGAGAGACACGGGGTCAGGAGCAGGGAAGCACGTCCGGCAGCCTCGGCCAGAAACAGCGAGGCTCCTTCCACGCTCGGTCCTTTGGGAGGCGGGACAGACGCACCGCGCTGCGGTGACAGCATTTCTCTCCTCTGTCTTGTCTTCCTCATTGTGTCCCCAGGACTCCCGACCCCATCATTAAGTCACCCAGCTGGCTCCCTTATCCAGCTTTGTAGGGAAATACTCTCAGCATTTTTAAAACAACTAAAGTCAAAGCAAACCAGTCCGTCCTAAAGGGAAATCAAGCCCGAATATTCATTGGAGGGACTGATGCTGAAGCTGAGGCTCCAATACTTTGGCCACCTGATGCAAGAACTGACTCACTGGAAAAGACCCTGATGCTGGGAAAGATTNTAAAACAACTAAAGTCAAAGCAAACCAGTCCGTCCTAAAGGGAAATCAAGCCCGAATATTCATTGGAGGGACTGATGCTGAAGCTGAGGCTCCAATACTTTGGCCACCTGATGCAAGAACTGACTCACTGGAAAAGACCCTGATGCTGGGAAAGATTGAGGGCGGAGAAGAGGGTGATAGCGGATGAGATGGTTGGATGGCATCACGGACTCAGTGGACATGAGTTTGAGCAAGCTCTGGGAGAGCGCAGGACAGGGAGGCCTGGCATGCTGCGGTCCATGGGCTCGCAAAGAGTCAGACGTGACTTAGTGACTGACCAAGAAGCTTTCTAAGTGTGGGGGCCTCACTGGGCTTGTTTTTCATGAAACTCCTTCTGAAAAGGCAGCCTTTTTTCTTCTTGCGCAGTCGTTTTTATATAAGAAACGTGATCACCTTGCTGGTCTGTTGGGCGCGGGGAGCCCGGGGAGAGGTCGCTGGGTCCTGGGCTTGTTCCCGGCAGGGTGGGCGGCTCATGACCACCACTGCTGTCCCTCTGGCCGCTGCGGTCACTGCGCCGTCCTGGGCTCGCTCACTCCGAAGGTGGCCACTGCTGGCCACGGCTCTTCCCACACTTCTTTGTACTTTGCTTCTGTTTGTTAACTCAGCCGCATCCCGACCCTCGAGCCCTCTTCAGCACCTCCAGGTGACTCGAGACCCCTTCCTGAGGTCGGTGGACGAGCTGTTTGCATGTCCCGACATCCTTGTGGTGCTTTGCCTCCTCGAGGCTCCTTCTAGCAAGGTTCAGAGAATTTGTGTTCATTGCTGATGAGGGAGGTGCTTTGCTTTCCTTTCTTGCCTCTGGCTTCTGTCCTGAGGGTTCACAGCTCTTCCACCTGGTGAAGTTGCTGAGGAAAGGCTCCCCCGACGACTGCAGTGTGTGCAGGTGTGGCAGGGCCGTGCGCGTGCTCAGCCGTGCCTGATCAAGGCCAAGGTCTAGGCCAGAGGCCATCCTCCCCTCGGAGAGCTCCAGGAGGGACCCAGCTCTTGACAGTGGGGAGACGTCGGAGAGGAACCTGGTTGTCTCCTCTCACCACGATGAAGAGCCTGGATTTAAATCCTGGTTCCCCTCTGATTATCTGTGTGGTGGTGGTGATGGCTTAGTCCCTAAGTTGTGTCTGACTCTTGCGAACTCGTGGACTATAGCCCGCCAGGCTCCTCTGTCCATGGGATTCTTCAGGCAAGAATCCTGGAGTGGGTTGCCATTTCCTTCTCCAGGGGATCTTCTCAACCCAGGGATCGAACCCAGGTCTCCTGCACTGCAGGTGGATTCTTTACTGACCTGGCTCCCGGTGAACCCCAGTGAGCTCTGTAGCCTGAGGCAAGTGACTTGACATCTTTGTTTCTCAATCTCTGAAATGGGGATGACAGGAGTACCCTGGACATAGGGTTGATGTGAAGATTCTATATTATCTGAAACATTCTTTATATGTAAAATATTATGTATGATGTATTATTACAGTTATATAATGTTTAATATATTTATAATGTTACATATAATATTATATTACTAAAATTATATATAATAATATAGTCTATAGGGCTTCTCAGGTAGCTCGGATGGTAAAGAATCTGCCTGCAATGCAGGAAACAGGGATTTGATTCCTGGGTTGAGAAGAGCCCTTGGAGAAGGAAACGGCAATCCAGTCCTGTATTCTTGCCTGGAGAATTCCAGGTACAGAGGAGCCTGGTGGGCTGCAGTCCATGGGGTTGCAAAGAGCTGGACACAACTGAGTATGCACGAGTGCATTTGTGCCAGAAAAACATAAAATAGATCCTGCCCTAAGTCTTTGCAGCCTAGACTGTACAGCTTTGTAAGTTTGCAGGTGGTGCTAGCGGTAAAGAAGCCACCTGCCAGTGAAGGAGCCGTAAGAGACGTGGGTTTGGTCCCTGGGTCGGGAAGATCCCCTGGAGAAGGAAATGGCACCCACTGCAGTATTCTTGCCTGGAGAATCCCACAGACAGAGGAGCCTGAGGAGCTAAGTCCGTGGGGTCGCAAAGAGTCGGACGCACCTGAAGCGACGTAGGACACATGCCCGCGAGTCTATACCGTGAGATGTAACAGGAAGACAGTGGCAGGAAGGTATTTTTGGTCCTCGTGGCACAAAAGCAGGAGGGTTCTATTTAAACAGATTCTCTTCTATTTAAATGAAATGAGTAGAGGTGAGTCTTGAAAAACGTTTGTGGAAGAGATTTGACTTGAGCCGAATCCAGAATGCTGAGCTGGTCTCCGTGAGTCAGTCAGGAAAGGGAGCCTGGGCTAGACAGAGGAAGTGCCCTGAGGGAGGGCGTGGGACCTCAGAGCCTCCGGGTGCTCTGGGAGTGGCAAGGATGTGTCCCGACTGGAGTGAAGTGTGACTGAGGGGCGGCGAGGATCAACAGCCGCGACCGGACTGGGGTCATCAGCGGCTCGCTGGAGCTGGCTCGTGTCCGGTTCATGCGAGCCATTTATGAATAGCCTGTCATTTTGCAGAGCTTCCCAGGTGACACAGGGGTAAAGGCTCTGCTTTCCACTGCAGCAGACCTGGGTTCCATCCCTGGCTCGGGAAGATCCCCTGGAGAAGGAAATGGCAACCCACTCCAGTATTCTTGCCTGGGAAATCCCACAGACAGAGGAGCCTGGTGGGCTTCAGTCTGTGGGGTCATAAACGGTCAGACACAACTTAGTGACTAAATAACAACCGTGNCTGGGTTCCATCCCTGGCTCGGGAAGATCCCCTGGAGAAGGAAATGGCAACCCACTCCAGTATTCTTGCCTGGGAAATCCCACAGACAGAGGAGCCTGGTGGGCTTCAGTCTGTGGGGTCATAAACGGTCAGACACAACTTAGTGACTAAATAACAACCGTGTTTTGCAAGCTGGTTGTCAAACTGTGGGTAGTTAGCAATGGACACTGGGAAATGTTTATACCATGGAAATTGGCACGTATTCTGAGCTTTCCTCCCCCGGAGAGCTGCTTTCTCAGGGCCCTGCTGCTGGCGATGCGCTTGGGTGTCCCGGGTACCACTGTTCTTCAGGCCCCTGAGTGCAGGTGACAGGAAGTCAGTGCACAGCATAGTCAGATGCACAGTTAGAAAGCGGGCTCTGTGTCTGTGGTCTTGTCCCTCAGGAAACAGATCAGAGACAGGCGTTTTTCATGCAGGAGGTGTTTGGGGAGCATCCTTCGGAGGAGAACTGAAGGGGGAGTGAATAAAACATGGCTGGACAGAGGGAGGCTCCTCAGCACTTGTGGGCGAAGCATGAAAGCTGGCACTTTAGTGCCTGATACTAGAATCCCAGCCTGTGGACACGAGCGGCAGTCTGCACACTGTTCCCCCAAAGGCCCGACGGCCGGGTTTGTGGGTGTCCGGTTCCGTGTGCATCCCTGCTGTTGTGGGGTGAAAGCAGGCAGATCGTAAGTCGGTGAGTGAGTGTGTGACATTCCAGCAAAACTTTATTTACCCAAACAGGCAAAATCTGGCCTGTGGGAGGCAGTTTGCTGACCCCTGGACTAGGGTCTTGAGGAGGTGGGTTTACTTTAAAAGCAAACAAGACTTTGGCGTGCACTTTAAGGAGGTGCAGATAGGGGGCTGTGGGTGATGTTTATGACCACCGGGGCCACGTGTGTTCATTTCCTTTCCTTAATTTGTTCTCCTTCTGGCCACCTCTCTCTTTTATTTATATTTTATTTTTATTTATTTTTGGCCATGCCGTCTGACATGTGGGACCTTAGTTCCCTGATCAGAGATCCAACCTGTGCCCCTGCAGTGGAGCATGGAGTCTTAGCCACAGGACTGCTGGTGAAAACCCCGCTGACCTTTCTTTTGTGTGTGTGTGTTTCAGGCAAGTTTAATTATCCATTTTTCTGCTTTACACAGAGTATTGATTATGTAAAACTCAGCAAAACAAAAGAGTTCCCTAAATAGAGATTTATAGGCCACAGTCACTAAGCCTGCTGCAACACAATAGGAAATTACTAGCAAAAAAACAGAAAGTGAACAAGTTCTTTTTTTTTTTGAGGGAAACATCACTCTTTTAAATAACTTCTGTTTCTAAGGGGAAATCAAATTGGAAAGAAAAATTATTAATGAATTCATAAACACAGCATCAGTTCAGTTCAGTTGCTCAGTCGTGTCCAACTCTTTGCGACCCCATGAATCACGCAGCACACCAGGCCTCCCTGTCCATCACCAACTCCTGGAGTTCACTCAGACTCGAGTCCATCGAGTCGGTGACTCCATCTAGTCATCTCATCCTCTGTCGTCCCCTTCTGCTCCTGCCCTCAGTCTTTCCCAGCATCGGGGTCTTTTCCAGTGAGTCGGCTCTTCCCATCACGTGGCCAAAGTATTGGAGCTTCAGCTTCAACACCAGTCCTTCCAATGAACACCTAGGACTGATCTCCTTTAGAATGCACTGGTTGGATCTCCTTGCAGTCCAAGGGACTCAAGAGTCTTCTCCAACACCACAGTTCAAAAGCATCAGTTCTTCAGCGCTCAGCCTTCTTCACAGTTCAACTCTCACATCCATACATGACCACTGGAAAAACCATAGCCTTGACTAGATGAAACTTTGTTGGCAAAGTCATGTCTCTGCTTTTGAATATGCTGTCTAGGTTGGTCATAACTTTTCTTCCAAGGAGTAATCGTCGTTTGATTTCATGGCACAGCATAGCACAACCTGTAATTTATATAGCTGAAGTCCCTCATTTTATTTTACTTTTTTGTCCTTTCTTTAAATAATTTGCAGTCTGTGTGCATTTTTGAGTTGCTTGTTGATTAACTGTAACTGGTTTCCTGCTCTTTTTGGAAGTGCTAAATAGTGGAAGGAACCTTTTTCTGGCCCTCTCTATTAGCCCTCTGTTAAATGCAGTTTAGTTGTTTTTCTCTCGGGGATAGCTCTAACTACATACTCTTCTATTTGCCGTTGACCTTGGGTCAGTGTTTCTCAACATTGACTGTGTATTGGAATCACCTGGGGGATCTCTTGGGCACCAGTGCCCAGGCTGCATTTGGAACAAGTAATCAGAACTCCAGAGGTAGGTCCAGGCGTGAGCATGTTTTAAAGCTCCCTGGGGATGGGAAAGTACAGCCAAGGTTAAAAACCACTGCCTTGAATTTAAAGGTTCTGATGACTGGCAGGTCATAACCATGAATATAGAAGTTGTCAGGTTTTAAGGGCGGTACTCAGACAAACTTAGTTCCCAGCGCCATAGCAGGCGTCCTTTGTTGAGTTTCTGTGGCGGCAAGCAAAGAAAGATCGGACGGTGTTGTAACTTGGCCCATGTCTGTTAGCCAGCAGTGGTTTTTCCATCACCCAGTGCAGTGACAGCCTCTGAGCTTGGTGAAAGCTCCCAGGCTCCAGTGATTAAGTCATTATCCCCAGGAGCCAGTCTTGACCAGAGTAAATGTTCAGCACGGATGTTCCGACCGTGCCGGAGGGAATGACCTTCTCAGGTTGTCGTGGGTGCATACACGTCTGATGGCGTTTCTTGCCGAGAGCCTGACTGACCGAGCTCAAGGTGGTTTTTGTTTTATGTGAGGGAGACGCGGGGCAATTGAAAAGGGTACACTCAAGGAACTTTTATAAAGAGATATCGAGGTTATTTTGAACATACAGATCTGGGGATAATATTTCATAAGCAGCAACATTTTTAAGGGATGGCGTCAATAGCATTTTGCTCACAAAAATCTTTTTATAAACGCAAGATTCTAACCTTGTGACATGGGGGTTGCTTGAGCATTTGTTAATACTATTCAAGGCTGAATTTCAAAGATTTGGAACTTGGTTTCCTGAGCGAGAGTTAGAGAGACCTGAGCTGGGGGGACATAGGGGATCCCCTACCTGTTCTGAAGGAGGACTCTGCTGAGAGCAGCTTCTCTGCTTTCATTTTCCTGGGGATGTGACGTCCTTTATTGAGGGACAGTGGAAAGAGAGTAGGTTTCTGTCGCCTGCACTAGTTGAGTCCCAACAGAAGTGGGTGCAGCAGCAGAGGGTTCTTACACAAAGATACCTGGGGTGGCGCCCGGAATCACAGAGTTGATTAATTCAGTCAGTTAACCACGTTCCAGCTTGGGCGGGAATCTCTTCAATTTGTGACTTCCCTGGCTTTTTCTTTCTGGTATGGTTGCTCTCTAGCCCTAAATATCATGAAGTGGGCAGCAGAGGATGAAATGGTTACATACCACTGACCCAATGGACATGAATGTGAGCAAACCCTGGGAGATCGTGAAGGACAGAGGAGGCTGGCGTGCTGCAGTCCACGGGGTCGCCGAGTTGGACACAACTTAGCCACTGAACCACAGCAAACACCTGACTATTTCAAAGGGCTGGAAAAGAAGGGGGTCATTTCTCCTCTGGGTCTTGTTCTAATCAGGAAGGAAAAGCTTTTCAGGGGCTCCTGGCCGACTTCTCAGGTTTCAAACCTGGAGCTGAGTGCTGTTCTTTCTTTCCCCTGCAACCTCTATCTGCAGGAGGGGCTAGTTACCGTGGCGGGTGTAAGCTAGCGGCTAGCCGGCTTTCCTTGGTAAAGAGTCCGGGAATATCTGGCTTGGTGGGCCACCTGTGCTCTCTGTTTTAGGCTCCTCTTTCTTTCTTTTTTTTTGCTTTTAACCTTTTTTGTCGTTTAGTCGTTAAGTCGTGTCCTACTTGTTGCGACCTCATGGACTTCAGCATGCCAGGCTCCCCTGTCCTTCATTGTCTCCCAGAGTTCGCTCAAACCCATGTCCATTGAGTCGGTGATGCCGTCCAACCATCTCATCCTCTGTCACCCCCCTTCTCCTCCTGTCCTCAATCTTTCCCAGCATCAGGGTCTTTTCCAATGAGTTAGTTCTTTGCATCAGATGACCAAAGTATTGGAGCTTCAGCGTCAGTCCTTCTAGTGAATATTCAGGGTTGATTTCCTTTAGGACTGACTGGTTTTCTTAACCTTGGGAAAGTGTAAATATCATTATTATATCTAGGGGTGTGTGCCAGACGTGAACTCATCAGTTGCTTTTCATCTCCTGCGGCTGGTGGAGGGCCCATCGTCTCTGCCACCCATTTTCAGAACAAAGCTTTGATTTTGTTAGCAAACTGAGTGGGCAGCCAGCTGTTTGCTTCAGAACCTAGTTTGTTAACTTTGTTGTGACGATTATTACAAGTCATAGCTAAATAAGACAAAGACTGTAGTTCTGGGGGAATCATAGGGCCTCCCCCCGTGCATTGACGTCATTATTGCTGCTCACGATTGTTGTCGTCGTTAGTAATTCCCATTTCATTCTCTGCAACTCTGCCATCTAAACTCGCCTGAGCTGTGAGCATGGAGTTCTCTTTAGATTGTAGGAAAGCATTATTTGGTGATTGCTTTTAGTTGGTTCAGTCTTCTGTTGTGGGGCAGTGTGTCCTCTAAACTCCATATCTCATCAATTTATATGAAATTTCAAGTTCAGAGATTATCATATGAAGTGAATAGGTCAGACAGAGACAAATAGCATATCAGGTATATGTGAAATCTAAAAAAAAAAAAANCCAATGGACATGAATGTGAGCAAACCCTGGGAGATCGTGAAGGACAGAGGAGGCTGGCGTGCTGCAGTCCACGGGGTCGCCGAGTTGGACACAACTTAGCCACTGAACCACAGCAAACACCTGACTATTTCAAAGGGCTGGAAAAGAAGGGGGTCATTTCTCCTCTGGGTCTTGTTCTAATCAGGAAGGAAAAGCTTTTCAGGGGCTCCTGGCCGACTTCTCAGGTTTCAAACCTGGAGCTGAGTGCTGTTCTTTCTTTCCCCTGCAACCTCTATCTGCAGGAGGGGCTAGTTACCGTGGCGGGTGTAAGCTAGCGGCTAGCCGGCTTTCCTTGGTAAAGAGTCCGGGAATATCTGGCTTGGTGGGCCACCTGTGCTCTCTGTTTTAGGCTCCTCTTTCTTTCTTTTTTTTTGCTTTTAACCTTTTTTGTCGTTTAGTCGTTAAGTCGTGTCCTACTTGTTGCGACCTCATGGACTTCAGCATGCCAGGCTCCCCTGTCCTTCATTGTCTCCCAGAGTTCGCTCAAACCCATGTCCATTGAGTCGGTGATGCCGTCCAACCATCTCATCCTCTGTCACCCCCCTTCTCCTCCTGTCCTCAATCTTTCCCAGCATCAGGGTCTTTTCCAATGAGTTAGTTCTTTGCATCAGATGACCAAAGTATTGGAGCTTCAGCGTCAGTCCTTCTAGTGAATATTCAGGGTTGATTTCCTTTAGGACTGACTGGTTTTCTTAACCTTGGGAAAGTGTAAATATCATTATTATATCTAGGGGTGTGTGCCAGACGTGAACTCATCAGTTGCTTTTCATCTCCTGCGGCTGGTGGAGGGCCCATCGTCTCTGCCACCCATTTTCAGAACAAAGCTTTGATTTTGTTAGCAAACTGAGTGGGCAGCCAGCTGTTTGCTTCAGAACCTAGTTTGTTAACTTTGTTGTGACGATTATTACAAGTCATAGCTAAATAAGACAAAGACTGTAGTTCTGGGGGAATCATAGGGCCTCCCCCCGTGCATTGACGTCATTATTGCTGCTCACGATTGTTGTCGTCGTTAGTAATTCCCATTTCATTCTCTGCAACTCTGCCATCTAAACTCGCCTGAGCTGTGAGCATGGAGTTCTCTTTAGATTGTAGGAAAGCATTATTTGGTGATTGCTTTTAGTTGGTTCAGTCTTCTGTTGTGGGGCAGTGTGTCCTCTAAACTCCATATCTCATCAATTTATATGAAATTTCAAGTTCAGAGATTATCATATGAAGTGAATAGGTCAGACAGAGACAAATAGCATATCAGGTATATGTGAAATCTAAAAAAAAAAAAAAGATACCTATGCACTTATTTGCAAAATAGAAACAGAGTCACAGGCATAAAAAACAAACTTATGGTCACCAAAGGGGAGCCCGGCGGGGAGGAATAAATTAGGAGGCTGGAATTAAAGTATACACGCTCGCTCGCTAAGTCGCTTCAGTCGTGTCCGACTCTCTCTGTGACCCCATCGATGGCAGCCCACCAGGCTCCCCCGTCCCTGGGATTCTCCAGGCAAGAACACTGGAGTGGGTTGCCATTTCCTTCTCCACTACATGAAAGTGAAAAGTGGAAGTGAAGTCGCTCAGCTGTGTCCGACTCTTCGCGACCCCATGGACTGCAGCCTACCAGGCTCCTCCGTCCATGGGATTTTCCAGGCAAGAGGACTGGAGTGGGTGCCATCGCCTTCTCTGTATGCACGCTACTATATATAAAATAAATTATCAGCAAAGACCTGCTGTACAACCTTCATGAGAGAAGAACCTGAAAAAGAATAGATACGTGTGTGTGGATAACTGAATTAGTTTAAACTAGCACACCATTGTTCAACTGGTTTTTGTTGCTGTTCAGCCGCTCAGTCGTGTCTGACCCTTTGTGACCCCATGGGCTGTAGCACGCCAGGCTTCTCTGTCCTTTATCATCTCCCGGAGTCTACTCATACTCACGTGCATCAAGTCAGTGATGCCATCCAACCATCTCATCCTCTGTCGTCCCCTTCTCCTCCCGCCTTCAATCTTTCTCAGCACCAGGGTCTTCGCCAGTGAGTTGGCTCTTCGAATCAGGCAGCTAAAGTATTGGAGCTTCAGCATCAGTCCCTCAGTGAATATTCAGGATTGATTTCCTTTAGGACTGACTGGTTTGATCTCCTTGCAGTCCAAGGTGCTCTCAAGAACTTTATTCTAATATAAAATAAAAGTTTTAAAAGAAATATTGTTTGGGGAAAAATGTTCATTCCGATTTTCCCCTAACATCTCATGGAAAAACCTGAAGGAAAATTTTGGCCAACCCAATAATTAGGCAATGGTCGATTTGATGAAGAAACGTTGGGGTATGAATTCCCAAGAACTTCAGCAGTCTTTTCATCGGAACGGAGTTATTATTCTTACTATGTTCGCCTGCTTAGACTAGCTTGCAGAAAACCTTCACATTTCAGTGGCTTAATACAAGAAAAATATTATTCCTTGCTCATGCCCTATGTCCCAGTTGAATCGTCAGGAAACCCCGCCCCACACAATGACTCAGTGACCCGGCCGGATGGCGGCTCCGTCATCGTGTGGTTGTACCATCTGGAGAAGATGGTCTTGTCCCCCGTCTCCGTGACGACGGAGCATCTTGCTGCCTCAGCCCGGAAGTGACGTATTTCTTGCCTTGTATTTCAGTGACCAGAACTGATCACATGGGTCAATCCAGCTGCAGGGTGATCATGTTGGTTGCAGCCTGCTCACTCCTAGTTGTACCATACAGGATCTAGTTCCCCGACCAGGGATTGAACCTGGGCCCCCCTGTCTTGAAGAGCATGGAGTCTTAGCCATTGGGCTACCAGGGAAGTCCCTCCTGCCTTAAGTTTGGATGTTTTTTCTTAAGACCCATGCAAGAAATTTCATAATTGAGAAGAAGAGGAAGAAAGAACGTCGCCCGGATGAGCTCCCCTGGGGTGAGGCAGTAACCAGCGACCCTCAGTGACCTCACCCAAGTGCTCTTTTGCTCACTTCACGTCGGGTAAAGCTGGACGAGGCTCTGACTACACTCTTGCAGAAGCACCGTGTACCACAAGTGGGTGTTGAAGGCGTCTGTGGCAGGAGAGGAGGGAACCAGAGACTCCAGCTTGGGCTTTTCACTGATTCCTGAACCAGAAGGGGCACCTGCCATTGCTACTCACATCACACCGTCCAGAACAAACTGTAGGGAGGCTCAGAAAAACAGGGAGATGTGCGTGCATTCAGAGGGCTTTTGGTGGCTCTACCACGCGTTTCAGAAATACAGAAGAATCTGTAAGTGTGTGCTTCCCGTCCAAAGGACCCACAGCGTTCTGATGACGGTCATGATATTCCAGCTAAACTTCTATTTGGACCTGCATGCTTCACACTTAAGAATGTGGATTTCTAGGAGAGCAGCTAAAGGATAGTGTAACCGAAGAGAGTGATGACGTTGAGTTAGGGAAGATTCTAAAGTTTGAATGATTAAAAAAAAATGTTTGGGGAAGAATAGTAATTAATTACACTGACAAACATTTGTAACCCCAGTAAAATATACTTAAAGAGAGCCATTCATTCTCGTCTGAGGTGATAAATTCTGCTGCCTCGGGATGCAGCAAGCTGCAGGTTTGGCGATTAGGGGTGCACTGCCTCAGTTTCCCATATGGGGAAGCTACACACTCAGCGGACCTTCCCTTAAGGGCTGCAAGCTGCCATCTCAAGATGAGACGAGTCAAGTGATGCTTACGAGCTTTCCGCCGATGACTCGTTGTCATACAACCTTGTGTCACTTGGCTTTCTGATTCTCAGTTTGTGAGCATGTTCAGTCACTCAGTCGTGTCTGACTCTTTTTGACCCCAAGGGCTACAGTCCACCAGGCTCCTCTGTCCATGGAAATTTTCAGGCAAGACTACTGGAGTGGGTTGCCATTTCCTTCTCCAGGGAGTCTTCCCGACCCAGGTGTGGAACCCGGGTCTCCTACCCTGCAGGCGTTTCTTCACCCACTGAGCCACCTGGGAAGTCTGATTGTTGCTGTTTTTCAGTCACTAAGTCGCATCTGACTCTGTGAACCCATGGACGGCAGCAGGCCAGCCTTCCCTTGTCCTTCACTATCTCCTGGCGTGTGCTCAAACTCATGTCCACTGATTTAGCAATGCCATCCAACCATCTCATCCTCTGCTGTCCCCTTCTCCTCCTGCCCTTAATCTTTCCAGCATCAGGGTCTTTTCCAATGCGTCGTCTCTTCATATCAGGTAGTCAGAGTACTGGAGCTTCAGCTTCAGCATCAGTCCTTCCAATGAACACCCAGGACTGGTCTCCTTTAGGATGGACTGGTTGGCTCTCCTTGCAGTCCAAGGGACTCTCAAGAGTCTTCTCCAGCACCACAGTTCAGAAGCATCAGTTCTTCAGTGCTCAGCCTTCTTTATGGTCCAACTCTCACATCTGTACACAGTTTACTTATCTGTAAAATGGACCTCATAGAAATATTGTGACGGTTGAGTAGACATGAACACAAAGTTCCTAAGAGTCTCTGACTTAGTGACGGTTCCTTTGTTCTTCTTTATCTTATACTTGTTAACATGTAAAATCTATAATCTGGATCTTTGTTAGTTACAGGATGCCAGGCCCTACCGATTTGCCAGGGACTGAGTGGGTTCCCGGGGTGCTGGACTTCCAGTTTTTTTGTTTTTGTCTTTTATTTTGGCTTATAACTTTCTGCTAACACTGAAAGCTGGGGAGCTCCCTGGTGGCCCAGCAGTTGCGGCTCTATGCTCCCGCTGCAGGAGTTGTGGGTTCAGGCCCGGCTGGGGGCCTGAGATCCTGCGTGCAGTGCTCGGTGTCCAGTGGGCTTTCCGTTTCAGAACCAAGAATGTCCGGGGCAGAGCGGAATGGGTCGATCACTACACGTACTAGAGCATCTTGGAAGCTGATTGTGGCCGAATCACTGGAAAAGACCCTGATACTGGAAAGATTGGGGGCAGGAGAAGGGGACGACAGAGGATGAGATGGTTGGATGGCATCACTGACTTGATGGACCTGAGTTTGGGTGGACTCCGGGAGATGGCGATGGACAGGGAGGCCTGGCGTGCTGCAGCCCATGGGGGCTCAAAGAGCCAGACACGACTGAGCGACTGAAGGACAGCCCTTGCGTCCTGTCTGTGTTATACGCCACTCCCTCATGGTCCCCAGGGGCCCACGTGACACGGTTTCTAAACCACCTACGGGACCACTGTCTCAGCCAGCAGCTTGCCGGGCAGCGGCACGTGGTTGCAGTGAAGTGGAAAGAGCAAGAGAAACGGCTTCCCCGGACTTCACGCCTCCCTCCTCCCACCGACGTGTCTTTCTCCCCCTTTGTACAGAGGGCTCTGCGTGTGTTGTCGGGTCCCTGTGCCCGAGGGGTGGGAAGCAGCCCCGGGGGCCCGCTGAAGGGCCTTGCTTTGCCCACAGGCGTGTTTTCCCCACTGTTTGTGACGCCTCGCAGGGTCGTTTTTGTTCTGGGCTGAGCTGCTTTGGGAAGGCGGGCTGCTGAGAAAGCCGCGGGGTGCTCTGGCCTCCAGGGGCCTCTCCGGGGAGCTTCCGCCCAGCGCCCCCGAGGCGCCCCTCGCCGGCAGAGGCCAGCTGGGGCCTCTGCCTTCTGTGCCAAGTCTGGTTCTGATAGTTATGGGAACTCTCACCAGCTTCTCCGGCTCCGGAGCGGCCAGGAACGAGCCCAGGCCAGCGAGATTCCACTTTAACTGTCAATCACACATCACCAAAAAAAAAAAAAAAAGAAGCCAGCTATGTGCTATGCACCACTTTTCATAACTTTTCCTCCCCACTTGGCAGTCAGATTGCTTTCTTTTGCAGAAAGCTCAAAGTCAGTTTCGGTTAGAGTTTCTGTGTAGAAATCTGAAAGCGGGCGGTTTGGAAAGCAAGGTGAAGCGAGGGGGGTTTTCTGCTCGCCTTGGGAATGAGTCGCATGCCCTCGGGGTCTGAACGTGCAAACGCCAGGCTGCCCCTGGCCGTGGTCAGAGCCCCTCCCAGGCGGGCTTTGGATCCCGCCGGGGGCACAGCCGCCCGGAGCAACCGTGCGGGCCGCAGCCTCAGGGAGCAGGGGCAGCTCAGCATCTTCTCTACGGGCCACGGACGCTGCTCTGCTGACCTGTGTTGCAAGGACATTCCAGCCGCCGGGAGAAGCTTGGCTGCTCTCTGGATTCCAGAACAGGCAGTCCTACCATAAAACAACGGCAGAACACACTGTGCCGCTCGGCGCTACCGGGGCTGCGTGGAGCCGCCTCCTTACCCCCGGGGCCATGACAGAAGTGGTTTCTAGACTGAACTCTAGACCCCCAGCCTAAAGGACCTTGGTTCGAGCCCCGGTTCTAGCCTGTGTTAGTCTGAGGGCTTTGGCTAACGTTCTTAAGCGCGCTGAACTGCAGCTTCATCGTCCGTCTACAGGCCGGGGGTGTTTGTGCCTTGCTTGCGTTGCCCTGAATGATGGGGTTCTGGTATTTCTGGGCAAGTCTTGTCCTTCATGGGCTTCCCTGGTGGCTCAGCTGTAAGGAATCTGCCGGCCAGTGCAGGAGACCTGGGTTCAGTCCCTGGGTCAGGAAGATCCCCTGGAGAAGGAAATGGCAACTCACTCCCGTATTCTTGCCTGGAGAACTTCATGGACAGAGGGGCCTGGCTGGCTACAGCCCATGGGGTCAAAAAAACTGGACACCCTTAGCGACTAAACGACAGCAGAGGATGAGTGACCAGGTGTGACAGACGCGCGTGGGAGAGACAGGAACGCTGGGCCCTGTGTCTTAATGCTTCTCAGCACCAATCTGGGGCGTTGGGAAGACTCTTGAGAGTCCCTTGGACTGCAGATCAAACCAGTCCATCCTAAAGGAAATCAGCCCTAAATATCCATTGGAAGGACTGATGCTGAAGCTGAAGCTCCAATGCTTTGGCCACCTGAAGCGAAGGCTGACTCACTGGAAAAGACCCTGATGCTGGGAAAGAGTCAGGGCAGGAGGAGAAGGGGGTGACAGAGGATGAGATGGTTGGATGGCATCACTGACTCGATGGACATGAGTTTGAGCAAGCTCCAGGAGATGGTGATGGACAGGGAAGCCTGGTGTGCTGCAGTCCATGGGGTCACAAACAGTCGGACACAACTTATCGACGGAACAACAGCAACACTTCTTGGGGAGGAATCTTGAGCTGCTGTTGGATCTAATACTGAAAAACACCTGCTTGGCTTGCTCCGCAGGCATCACGTTGCCTGGTGCTTATGGGCTGATGTTTGTTAGGAAGTGCGTGACCTGCGACTAGGAAGGTTTGAGATGATCAAGGGGGCAGAGGAGGAAGGAAGGGGGCCGTGTGGAGCTGTGAATGCCATTGTGGCGAGCTTCCTTTCATTGTCTGTCGGTTGGTTCTCCTAGAGGCTCAGGACTGTGTTCCCTTCCACGTTCACTGCCACCGGGTTGAGTATTAAGCAATAGTTTTCGACTCAGGCTTTTTGATGAGACAGCACGGAACATCCTGGAAACGCTGTACTGTGTGTGTGTGCACGCTCAGTCCCTTCAGTCGTGTCCCACTCTTTGTGACCTCATGGACTGCAGCCTGCCAGGCTCCTCTGTCCAGGGGATTTCCCAGGGAATGGGTACCCACTCGAGCATTCTTGCCTGGGAAATCCCATGGACAGAGGAGCCTGGCCGGCTGCAGCCCACGGGGTTACAGGGGTCCAACACCACTGAGAACACATGGGCATTCCCTGGCCCAGGGCAAAGCCTGCAGAGAGCATGACAGTGTTTAGATTAACGATCTTGTACGATTTTAAAATTATTGAGACTTCCCCTGTGGTCCAGGGGCTGAGACTCCACACTCCCAATGCAGGGGGTCCAGGTTCAATCCCTGGTCAGGGAAGTGGATCCCACGTACTGCAGCTAAAGATTCTGCATGCCACCACCACGACTCAGCACAGGCAAAGAGCAAGCGAGCCAGGAGCTCGTCTTCTCTGGTCCGCCCGCACAGCAGTGTGTCTCATACCACCCTTGTTTGGATCTCTGTCCACTTCAGAGGTCTTGAATTTTTCCTAAGTGGATTGACTGTAAGTTCTTGAAGCTGAGTGATTTAGCATATCATTTTCGACTTGTGTGTTTTTTAAAAGAGCCAAACGCATTTCATTGCAACCAAGGCATGCTAGCTATGCCAACGGTCACTTAACAATTATGTATAAATAGTCATCTTTACAACCCGTGTTTGCATATTCCATCTGAATGGAATATTTTGCAACTAAAAAAAGAAAGCATTTACAAAACTATGGTTAGTGTCTGCAGAAAATAGTCACAATAAAATGCTAAGGGATAAAAGCGGTATTAAAATTACATACACAGAGAGGTCTTAATTGTATGAGAAATTTCTGTATCTATGTTAACATATATATATTAAATAGTTAAAGATATGTGCACAAAAATAGTCTGCAAAGTCATGCACCGAAATACTAACACTAGCTTGGCCTGGGTGGTTGGCATTCACTTGGGTGATTTTAATTTTCTTCTTTGCCCCTTTCTTTATTCTCTAAATTTTTATAATCAGTGTTTTTACTTGTGAGCTCAGAAATCCTGTGCTGTACCTTCTAAAAAGTAATTTATTATTCTTTAAGCTTCCCTGGTAAGATATCTTCTAAAATTTATTTTTATTTTTTATTTTGGCCAGTGATGAAGAAGCTAGAAACCCAGAATCCTAGATTTAAGATGTTGTTTTAGCCAAGAGGACTTGGAGAAGAGGGGTTAGTGTACCTAAATGATTGTTGACCCTGGAGAGGATTTGGAGATGACTTAACATACAGGAATATGATCAGGGCTCGAGAGGTTTTCAGGCAGCGCCTGCCCCATCAGTTCTGCAGGATCCCCTGGTCTCCGCACAAGCTCTGGGGGTTTCTGAGGAGGTCCTCCGTCTCACCCGGTGTGTGTTGACTGCAGCAAGACCTACTGCAGCTTGATCCCCAAGACCAAAATAGCCCAGTGAGTCACTCGGGTACATTCTGGATCAAAGATTTAAAAACCAAAGCATGCCAATGGTCTTCATGCCTTAGTCAGAGTGAACGTCAGTCAGTTTCGAAGGCAAAGGCTAGCAGCATGGCTGTCGCTCAAAGGCGGCCAGAGTCGCGTTGCAGTGAAGGCGGAAGGCTCCTTGTGAGCAGACGTGCCGGGTCACGGTGTGTTACGCTGTGGTCTGTGATTTTAGTTGCTGGTTTGCATCCTCTGTGATGTTTCATGGGGCTTCCCTGGTGGCTCAGAAGGTAAGGAATCTGCCTGCAATGCTGGAGACCCAGGTCTGATCCCTGGGGCGGGAAGATCCCCTGGAGAAGGGAATGGCGATGTTTATGTTTAGCGCTATGTAAGCCACCCCCAAGCGCTGGATGGAGGGCAGAGACCAAAGCGGAGGAGAGCAGTGGTGTTGTGCACGGAGCAGCAGGAGGCCGCGCCCCTGACTAGCGGGGCCTCCCGATCCTTGCATCACTCACCCTCAACAGTATCCTCTTTCATTCTCCAAAGTGTCCCGTTCGGGACGGTCATTTTATAGGGTCCCCCTGCAGCCGAGGTGGCTACAGGGTGAATCTGGATTCTATAATTTCATCTGTCTGCACAGCAGTTGTCTGCCTGGCAAAAATGTCGCAGCCACACCCAAGGACACAGGCCCCATAATGCCCCGCCCCTCCCTCCCCTGCAGTGGCCGCTGCCGATGCCTTTGTATTTGTGAAGCCTTTTCAGACAGGGAATTGGAACAACTGAGGGAGCGCTGGAAGATGAGCGCTCCAGACGCTCCATCTCTTTCCGTCCCCACAGCTGACCAAGGGATAGTCGCACGTCTAGGACTCTGAACAGCACATTTGGGGCCAGTGGGAGAAAACCCTGAAAACACAGTGAAACAGATAAGCTGCCTTGACTTTTTTTATGCTGAGTTGGGAGGATATCGTAAACGTTTTTTTAAAATTTACTTTTAACTGAAGCGTAGTTGCTTTCCAATATTGTGTTGGTTTCTGCCCAACGTCAAGCCTTGACTTTGGTTCTTCGACTTTTAAGCCACAGATTGTCTTCTTCTTTGTGAGAATTTGCAGTCCTCTTTCTTTCGTCCCTTTGTAGACGCCCCCTCGATCCCCTTTTCCTTTAGAAGAATGCGTGTTGAACAGGCCACACAGCAGATTTGCTCAGGATTTAGTACCCCAAGGCTTCCCAGGTGTCTCCGTGGTGAAGAATCTGCCTGCCGAGCAGGAGACGCAGGTTCCATCCCTCGGTGTGAAGATCCCCGGGAGGAGAAAATGGCAGTCCACTTCAGTATTCTTGCCTGAGAAATCCCATGGACGGAGGAGCTGGAGGGCTACAGTATATGGGGTCGCAAAGAGTCGCACCTGACTTAGCGACTAAACAACAACACTTACCCTAGAAGCCGGAAAAATCAGTCTCTAGGGACGAATTCAAGGAGGAGTCGCGTTGAGACGAGTGTAGTTTGACAAAGGCCGCGCGGTTTTCTGGTTCCTGCCCTAGGAGCCGGTAAATGAGACGGGAGGACATTTGAATCTTCTGAATTAGGGCATGTGTTTCTGGAAACCCCAGGGCTCTGTAAATTTAAGATGAAGGACTGTGCTCCTTTTAGAGGAAAACGGTTGTAAAATTTTCTCGAGTCCATGAGCCTGCTGAGAGCTCATGGTCACGGTGTGTCCTCTCCCTGGAAAACTGTGCATGTGACGCACGAAGAACACTCTCCCTCATTTCAGAGGGTTCAGCCCGCTTCACTGTG
>SJYA01005880.1:0-23499 GCA_006410615.1 Neotragus moschatus | reverse complement strand
TTCTTCAGAACAGGCCTGAGGCCACCTGGGCAAGAGGGGAGGGTGCCAGGGTCTCTGAGTGGAGGCAGGGCAGATGGTGGTGCTTCGGGGGAGCGAACTGCAATGCCCACAGCAAAGCCCCGAGACTCTTCCATCTAAATGGATGTGTTAATGGCTCCCGTGGAGCGGGTATAAGAGGGCTTAGCACATATGCCTCCGTCTACTGTACTGGCTGTAAATAAACCATGAGCTTGTCGGCGCCATCTGCTTGGTGTGCACTTTGTGGAACTGTGTGAAGAGAAAAAAGTGTGTGGGGCCAAATGGCTAGAAATATTTTTGCTGTAGACTTAGAAACCAAACATGCTTACATAGCTAAATTATTACATTTCCTTTAAAGTGGGTTATTACATTAAAAATGCTTTTGTTATAAAAAAAAAAAAAAAAACGAAGGGAAGGGTGCTGAACAGTAGGAGGCACACAGCTGCTGAAAGGCCAAAGAGCAGGTCGGGGGCACAGACTGAGGCTGGAGACAAGGCTCCTACGATCGGAGTTAATCAATCTTGAGTCAGTCAGGCTGAACCAGGCTTAACNAAAAAAAAAAAAAAACAAAGAAGGGAAGGGTGCTGAATAGTAGGAGGCACACAGCTGCTGAAAGGCCAAAGAGCAGGTCGGGGGCACAGACTGAGGCTGGAGACAAGGCTCCTACGATCGGAGTTAATCAATCTTGAGTCAGTCAGGCTGAACCAGGCTTAACCACAAATTCTTCATCTAAAAATGAAGAGTATGTTGCTCATCTTCCTCAGAGCAGTGCTTTGAGAAGTAACTAAGGTCTAAAACATGAAGTTCTTGATATTACCAACATACAAAATGTTTTTATGGAGACTGTCATGCCCTCTAGGGGGCTTCCCAGGTGGCTCAGCGGTAAAGTATCCGTCTGCCAAGCAGGAGAAGTGGGTTTGATCCCTGGGTCAGGAAGATCCCCTGGAGAAGGAAACAGCAACAGACTCTGGTATTCTTGCCTGGGAAATCCCATGGACGGAGGAGCCTGGCGGGCTATGGTCTACTGGGTTGCAAAAGAGTCAGACACAACTTAAGCAACTAAACAACAACAACATGCTATCAAGTGCAGAGTATATGTTAAACATGATCATTATTGTCCTCCTATATACCCTGAGACTGCTCACTTTTTTACCACATATATAAGTAATGTAATTAATTCATTCATTAAACAACTATTCACTGAGGATTTACTGTGTTATGGAACAGTCTTCATCAGAGGTAAGACACCTACAATTATGTTCTAAAATCACAGACTTAGTATGTTGCAAGTATTTTCCAAAATACACCATTGGATCTGTCCTTTCACAATTCAACACCTTATGAAATTAAACAGTGTCTTCCCCTCTACTAGATTGGAGACTATCTAATGGTTCAGGGATTTGCAAGGGTTACTGCAGATGGTGACTGCAGCCATGAAATTAAAAGACGCTTACTCCTTGGAAGAAAAGTTATGACCAACCTAGATAGCATATTCAAAAGCAGAGACACTACTTTACCGACTAAGGTCCGTCTAGTCAAGGCTATGGTTTTTCCAGTAGTCATGTATGGATGTGAGAGTTGGACTATAAAGAAGGCTGAGCTCTAAAGAATTGATGCTTTTGAACTGTGGTGTTAGAGAAGACTCTTGAGATTCCCTTGGACTGCAAGGAGATCCAACCAGCCCATTCTGAAGGAGACTGGCCCTGGAATTTCTTTGGAAGGAATGATGCTGAAGCTCAAGCTCTGGTACTTTGGCCACATCATGTGAAGAGTTGACTCATTGGAAAAGACTCTGACGCTGGAAGGGATTGGGGGCAGGAGGAGAAGGGGATGACAGAGGATGAGATGGCTGGATGGCATCACTGACTTGATGGGCCTAAGTCTGAGTGAACTCCGGGAGTTGGTGATGGACAGGGAGGCCTGGCGTGCTGCGATTCATGGGGTCGCAAAGAGTTGGACACAACTGAGCAGCTGAACTGAACTGAACTGAAAGAGCTCCCTCACCTAACCTGGATGAACTTTTCCCAAGACCTAACAGAGCAGCAATTTTAGGGAGATACCATGACACTCCCTGGAGAACCCCAAAACTTAAGGAAAACTCTATGAAACAGCATGAGCAAGTCAGTGCAGTTTATGAAATACAACTCTGAGGGAATAACCACTCTGTGTTAGCTTTATTCACAACCTATGTCTCATCTTAAGAGAATCCCCAGAGATAATGTGGGACAAATCCTGAAACAATGAATATGCAAGGTTACTTCAATACGTTTTATGACACTGAACTGTGATTCTATCAAAGTTTGCTTGGAAGAAAGTAGTAGTAAAGAGTGGGAGGAATGGGACTTCCTTGGTGGCCCAGTGGGGCCTAAGACTCCGCACTGCCAAAGCAGGGGCCTGGGTTTGATACCTGGTTGGGGAACAGGATCCCACATGCCACAACTAAAGATTCCATGTGTGGCAACCCAGACTCAGTGCAGCCAAATAAATAAAATAAATATTTTTTAAAAGGGCCTCCCTGGTGGATCAATGGTAAAGAATCTGCCTGCCAGTGGAGAAGATCCTGGTTCAGGAAGATCCCACATCTTGCATGTGGAGCCAGCAAGCCTGTATGCCCCAGCTATTGAGCCTGTGCTCTAGACCTGGGGAAGCCTGCATGCCCTAGAATCTGTGCTCCACAAGAAGAGAAGCCACCATCTCTTCTAATGAAGAACCCACACATCACAACTTAAGAAGAGTGACCTCTACTTGCTGCAACTACAGATAAGACCCAGTACAGCCAAAAATAAATAAATAAATATATTTTTATATAAAAATATATAGAATGTATGTAAAAGAGTGTGAGAGTTAGAGTCAGTGCTCTGGACACAAAGCCCCACACCATATATAACACTTGTGATCTCAGATGAGCAGCTTTACCTCTCTTGGCCTTGGTTTTGTCATCCTCTAAATGGAGATACTACTATACTACCTATCTCCTAGGATTTGCAAGAAGTGCTAGTGAAAGAGTAAAAAGGTCTTGGCACGTGGTCAAGACTCAACTAATTTCAGATATGACAAAGGTCTTCACTGTGTGGAAACAGAATTTGCATGAAAGCCAAAGCTTCAGCAAAGAGGTGTTACTGAAACCAGAAAGTGGGTTGCAGATGGGAAGACAGAACCTGCTGCTTCTAAGTTCCCACGGCGTCTCTGCTTCCCCTGCTAGACAGAAAGCACAGAGGTGCCGAGAAACTTGAGGATCCTCCTTCCAATTCTCCCAGCAAGATGTGAGCTGAAGGATAGAGCACAGGCCACGCTGGAATTAGCACTACTACTACTACTAAGTCGCTTCAGTTGTGTCCAGCTCTGTATGACCCCATAGACGGTAGCCCACCAGGCTCCCCCGTCCCTGGGATTCTCCAGGCAAGAACACTGGAGTGGGTTGCCAGTTCCTTCTCCAATGCAGGAAAGTGAAAAGTGAAAGGGAAGTCACTTAGTCACGTCCGACCCTCAGCGACCCCATGGACCGCAGCCTACCAGGCTCCTCCATCCATGGGATTTTCCAGGCAAGAATACTGGAGTGGGCTGCCATTGCCTTCTCCTGGAATCAGCACTAGTGAACCTTAATTTCTCAGCACGTCCCAACATGGGAGTGCCTCAATGCCATCTGGATTTATGTTAACTCTGTCAAGAGAAAGCACATTGCTTATTCTGGAGGAGTTTAAAAACTTAAGGGGAAAATCCCACGCCAATACTATTATTAAAAACACTTCGTATTAAAAACAGGTCAAAATAATGGGGAGAAAACAAACTTTAGTACTGCATTCATTTTCATAAGTGGTTTTAGTTTTATGAATGAAGTTTTGATTCTAAAGACAAAGGTGCAGAAGAGAATGATAAAGCCATATTTCATTGATAAGGTCCCAGATTCTCATCTAAAATGAAACAAAGTAAAAGCCTGAAGCATGTAAAGATTTTTTTCACTGCAAGCTTTTAGAATTTCCCAGGAGAAGAATAAAGATAGAACTAGAGAAAACTAATTTAATATAGGTAAAATTTAATCTTCCCTTTTAACAAAAGGTTGAAAATAATTAAGAACCTGAAATGGAAAAAAAGCTTATACAAAACTCTGTATATAGATAGCTTATAAAAATTTATTTTAATACATATAATACATAAAATTTATACTATGTGTAGAATTAAGAAAAGTGAAAGTGTTAATAGCATTATCTGACTGTCTGCGACCCCATGGACTGTAGCCTGACAGGCTCTTCTGTCTGTGGAGTTCTCCAGGCAAGAATACCGGTGTGGGTAGCCATTCCCTTCTGCAGGAGATCTTCCCAACCTAGGGATCGAACCCCAGTCTCCTGCACTGCAGGGAGATTCTTTACTATATTAAGAAAATATAAACTTAAATTATGAATTTTACCCAGTGATAGGAATATTTTTGAGAATTAATGCTAAACAAAATAAATATTTTAAAAATATCTCTTTGGTTTGAACCTCTGTAATAACCCCATACTTACTGAAGAAAAAAAAAAAAAGAAAAAGAAAATGGCAAGAAAATTCAGACAGTTTTTCAACCAAAATGAACTTNTATAAACTTAAATTATGAATTTTACCCAGTGATAGGAATATTTTTGAGAATTAATGCTAAACAAAATAAATATTTTAAAAATATCTCTTTGGTTTGAACCTCTGTAATAACCCCATACTTATTGAAGAAAAAAAAAAAAAAAAAAGAAAAAGAAAATGGCAAGAAAATTCAGACAGTTTTTCAACCAAAATGAACTTACATGGAAGTCCTGGGGGCAGAAATGCAAGTCAGGATTTGATTGCTGAGCACAAAAACACGAGTTCAAAGAATATTTGTGCTCTTTACTTGCAGAAAATGTTTGAAATATAGTTCCTAGATAATCTCAACATGCAAGGCAGGTAATCTGGTGAGTTTTGCATGTGTGTGTATATATATATATATGTATGTGTATGCTTTAAAAAGATTCACCAGGAGGCTTCTTTGAAGAGTTGGCCTCCCTTAAAAGGAACCTGATAAACAAAAATTTAATTTGGACTCTATTTGGTAAACACAACTCATGAAATCCAGCTCAGGCCATGGGATAAGGCATGGCAAGCTAAGGAAGTTTCTGTCCACATTCGGTCAGTGTCAGCTCGCCTCGCTGTTCTCCTGGGAGCGGAAGCAGTGTAGACAAACCATAGTCTTGGACTCCTGTAGTCTGTCAACTGTTTAAATGCTTTCCCAAGTAACAGAGAAAAATGGTGTATATTTTTGATTGCATAAGAAACAGATCTGAATGCTGAATTAGAAGGAATGGAAATGTTTATAGTTTTAATTGCCCAAAATGTCTTTCAATTATACTTAATCTTCACTCTAACAAAAAATTCATTACAAATAAATATCAGCACAAAATTCTCCACTAAACCACTATTAAAAAAAAAATCTGGGTAACCACTCTCTTCCATTGTTGAATGATTAAGTACACACATTTGCTGAAATCTGACATTCTGTACAGTTTTAGTATGGTTCCACTTTTGTAAAATACGTATCTTTGAGGAAAAATACTAGAATAAAACATCTAAAAACGAGACACATTTGTTGTCTCTGGATGATGGAATTTCAGTAAAGAAATTATATCTTTTCCTGAGGGTTTCTAATTTTGCTAAAATTTCCCATAATAATAAATGTAATATTTATTGATCATGTATTAGATGCCAGGCAGTATGCAAGTTTTTTTTTTTTTAATGCTTCACGAGATAGGTATTATTATTATCCTGCAGATGTAGAAACAGAGACCAAGGCAACTAATACTTGAAGGCTGGAAACCTGCACTCAGACGTGTCTGTCTCACAACCATTTTGCTACAACTAAATTTCATTTGTAGCTGGAAGAAAAAAGAAAACATTTAAATACAAATGCTACAAACCCAAGTGAAAAGCTATATGAGACAATATACTTGTAGGCATTTATATCAAAGATTTTAATTAGGCACTCCTTAAATATCTCCATGATTTTTAAAATATTTTTAAAAGTTTGATATCTATTTGAAAATGAAAGGAAATTAATCAAATCTTACATGAACTAAAACCAACAATCTAGATTTAAATCAGTACTAACATTTACACACCTTCTTTCAGTGAAGATCCAGTCACCAAACAGACAACCCCTTATTGATTCTAACCTACCTGATCTGACTGCAAAGAGAAAGTAAAAAGAATCTTTCCTTGTGAGAGGGATAAATTTAGGACTCAAAGAAAATGGTGCTCCATCAATCATGTGAAACAAAGAGTTAGTAGCTCAGTCATGTCCGACTCTTTGTGACCCCATGGACTGTAGCCCATCAAGTTCCTCTGTTGGTGGGATTTTCCTAGCAAGAATACTGGAATGGATTGCCATTTCCTTCTCCAGGGTATCTTCTTGACCCAGAGATCGAACCCAGGTCTCCTGCATTTCAGGCAGATTCTTTACTGTCTGAGCCACCAGGGAAGCCCACAGATGATGTGGAAGCCATGATTTCTTAGTGGCTTAAAGTCCCATCCTAAGTACACTACAAATCAAAGAACTGTAAGGTACAACAGTGAAATACCATTTTCCACCTATCCCATTAACAAAGATGCTAGTGAAAGAAAAGTACCACAAAAGTACTAAAAAACTGGCACCACTGCAAACTTTTAGTAGAGCGTGGCTATACAATAAATATGGATGAAACTCCAGAATGTACCAACCCACTCATCAACCAATTTCCTACCTAGGGATTTATACTAAGGAGAAAATTAAGTATGCTGTGTGTTGTGGTATTGTTTGTTCAAGGCAATATTGCCTATCACATAAAAAAAAAACCCAGCAGTAATCTATACATCCACTCATAGGGGAGTTTATTTCTGTATCTGCAAAATCTGGTTACTACATCTAGAACTAAAAATAAATATCTGGTGAACGAATGGCACAATGAATAACTTAATGGGATACAGCTATATAACTGAATTCTAGACCAGCAATAATACTTCTGATGTAAAGCTATATTCAGCATTTTGTTAAGTGATCAAAACAGACTACAGAGTTGTCTACTGGTACAGTCTTACTCATATAAAATCATACATACCTGTGTACTACATCACTTCATGGGAAATAGATGAGGAAACAGTGGCAGACTTTATTTTTAGGGCTCCAAAATCACTGCAGATGGTGACTGTAGCCATGAAATTAAAAGACACTTAGTCCTTGGAAGGAAAGTTATGAGCAACCTAGATAGCATATTGAAAAGCAGAGACATTACTTTGCCAACAAAGGTCCGTCTAGTCAAGGCTATGGTTTTTCCGGTGGTCATGTATGGATGTGAGAGTTGGACTGTGAAGAAAGCTGAGCACCGAAGAATTGATGCTTTTGAACTGTGGTGTTGGAGAAGACTCTTGAGAGTCCCTTGGACTGCAAGGAGATCCAACCAGTCCATCCTAAAGGAGATCAGTCCTGGGATTTCTTTGGAAGGAATGATGCTGAAGCTGAAACTCCTAAATACTCATGCGAAGAGCTGACTCATTGGAAAAGGCTTTGATGCTGGGAGGGATTAGGGGCAGGAGGAGAAGCAGATGACAGAGGATGAGATGGCTGGATGGCATCACTGACTTGATGGACGTGAGTCTGAGTGAACTCCGGGAATTGGTGATAGACAGGGAGGCCTGGCGTGCTGTGATTCATGGGGTCCCAAAGAGTCGGACATGACTGAGCGACTGAACTGAGCTGAACTACTGTATCTGTGTAGATATCTAGAAGGTCAATATAGGTGGAATTTTTCACTTTTTCTTTATACTTTTATGTATTATTTGGACTTATTTAAAAATATTAGCTACATTTTCTTTTTGGTTGAGGAGATAGTGTGTGTGTGTCTCTCAGTCGTGTCTGACTCTTCGTGACCCCATGGACTGTAGTCTGCCAGACTCCTCTGTCCATGCATAGAATTCTCCAGGCAAGAATACTGGAGTGACTTGCTACTTCCTTCTCCAGGGGAATCTTCCCAATCCAGGGATTGAACCTGGGTCTCCTGCATTGCAAGTGGATTCTTTACCACCTGAGCCACCAGGGAAGTCCTTTTGGGGCTTGAGGAGAATTCTACTTAAATCTGTATCCCAACCACCCTACTAGGGAGGAGGAGAATACCACTAAGTAATAGATGTTATTCAGAGGATAAGATTTAAGACAATTTGGTTTCCCTTGTTTTCTCTAACACTGCTGTGCTAGAAGTTCTCTTTTCTACTCCCATAACATGCCTGAAACAAAATGAACACAAGGCACATCTGTTTGAAAACAGTTGCAATCAGCGCCCTGGTAACCATTACACCGAAGAGAGAATCTCTGCAGAAGATATTTCACTGCTTGGGCTTTTTCTGTCTAGGGCCCTTCTGAATCCAGCCTTGTTAACTTTCTGGACAACCCTCCTAGCCCAGGGATGCCCTCCTGGGCTCAGCGTGCATCCACGTGCAGTCATCATCAATGCACTCCATCTGTTAGCTCCACACACAAAGACCTCAAGTTATCTGGCAAACAAACATTGCTTTCCTTGAATGCTAGACTGAGATTAAAAGTGTATGGCTTGTATTAATAACTAACGGTTTCTGGTCATTTTTTGTTTTCAATCCAGGAGAAAATACAAGCATCGCTGATACACAAATGACAAAGTGTTTCTCTCTGGATTCAAACAAGGGCAGCATGATTCCTCCACTGAGGCTCTGTCTGATGACAACAGGGCCCAGCTGCAATTCTGGCCAGCCTCTGAAAGCAGGAGTCAGGGCCAACAAATGCTACATCTACACACGTGCCCTGAAGAATCAGCCAACTGTGAGAACGATGGAGAAGACACACAAGAGCTGATGACTGTAAGCCTCCTTCTCTGGATGTCATTTATCAGAATTACAAACATTTGCTGAAATGGATCCCATGCCATGCCAATGCATGGGTTCACCAAGTCAAGAATAAGCTACATATTTTGGCCTTGTAGTTTTTCCCCTAAATGATCATGTGCAGAGTGACAGCAAGATAAGAGACAGGCCACCGGAAAACAACACACCGACTGCTTCCCTCCTTATAATTCCTGGGTGCAGCATCAATCCAGCAGCAACAGCAGGCAACCAACATGCACAGCATCCTCAGTGCCTCAGCCGTGAGGGTGGCTGGCTTGATCTCGATCGGATCAAGCTGATTACGGATTTAGGGTTGCAAATCCTCTTTCAAAAGGAAGCATTGTATATGAAGATGAACCTCCTGACTTGAGCTTAGAGTTACATGTCCAGGGGTGGTGACAGTCTGGGATCACACCTGTTTGATGTTGGTTCCATCCATTGACAAGATGTGTGGCCAGCCTGGGACCTGTGCTGATGCCCATGGGCTGGGCCTCCTGAGAGAGGAGCCCAGAAGACAGCTTGTGTCATGGGCCCGGCTCCACTGCGGGAATGAGCACTTGCTCCTTCGCCTGGCTCCTGCCACTGCTGACTAGTTTCCCCTGATGCTGCTGTCATGTGCCTCGTCTACTCAGAGCTGTCTGCATCTGAGCCACAGCTATTTCCTGAGGGATATAAAACTCAACAAACTGCAAATAAACAGTATAAAACACGATCTCATGCTGTCACGCCGCTGTCTCTCTAAACTGTAGCATCCTGGCGGCTTCCTGACTTACAAGTGCCATTTGACACTCGCTTTTCCCTTCTAGCGACTCCTTCCCCCTGCTTTTACCCATGTCCATCAGCTCGCTCTCCCGCTCTCCCGCTTAATGTGCCCTCTCCAATCTTGAGCCTATGCCCACGGGGGGCCTCTGGCTCTTAAGGTCACCAGGCTACAAGTGTTCCTACAGAGTTCACCAGCAAGTTAACCTTCTTTGTTCTCAAGAGCTGAATACTGTCAGCGAATTCCTCCGTCAGTCTTGGCTGTCTGATTGATCTTCTCTGGCCCAAACTGCCCTTCTGTATTTGTTAATTTTGGTCAGGGGGTACAGATATCATCCCAGGTCCAGAAACTCAGAGTGAGTCTTATCTTAATCTCTCTTCTCTCATCCCCTACATCCAGGCAGGCTGCTACCATCAACCCTGGAGATTCAGTCTTCAAACAGGCTTGTAGTAAATTAGCATTTAATACAGATCCAAAAAAAAAAAAAAAAAATGCCCCAAAAGGAGTCTGCAAACTATAGTACAACACGTAAATTCAAGATGTCAGCTTGGGCACAATCCTTTCACTTCATATCTGTCCTGTGTCAAAGGCATTCAACTCTTACTCTAGTATTTCAATCTTCTAATGTGGGCACATTGTAAGTTTCCATCTAGAGCTTGCTTGGACTGCTTTATGACAGTCCCTTGAAATTAAATGTTCTTTCCTCTCTTTAAAAACACAGCACTTGAGCCACCTTCCCCAAGACCCTGACCCAGATTAAGCTGAGTTTTAGCCACTTCAGTAACTTCTTGGGCAGAATTTTAATTAGTTTAACAGACCTGTGTGCATTGCAGAGGTCTTTATATAGTTTCCATTTTCTTCTTTATTTTCTAATTTGTGTTTGTTTATTGATTTTTCAAACATGCACAAGTAGGGATCAGGTCTTGCTATGGGTTGTTAGCGGCCAACTGATTTCAGCTCAGTATCAATTAGTCCCACCACCCCCACTTTATACATGAATACATTTTTTAAACTATCGTTCCCACACACTCACCCTTGGTGTCTCCTCCAGAGAGTCTGGTGATGAGAGAGTTATTAATAGTATTTAAACTCTCATTTCGACTTGGGAGCAAAAAATGCACCCACTCCTGACAAAAACAGCTTACGGATGAATTCCAAGTATCCAAGTGTTATTTTTTTCATCCCACAAACCCAGGGACATGACACGACCACGACACAAGCCTGGGTGACATCCCAGAGCCATCAGATGATAGATGTTTTCGTTGGTTTCTCCTTAAATCAGGGCTATTCACAGCGGCATGAATCTGAACGAGAACCTTCTACAATAGTTCTGACAAGGCTCCCTTCATAAACCTCAACTACTTTCCTACTGAAAAAATGCTCTATTAAGTCAATCCTGCTTACACAATCATTGTGCATTTATATCTTTTTAAAGATAAAATAAAACTTTTATGAAGGATGAATTGTACCCAGAATACTATCTGTCTTGGAAAGATGCCAAAACACATACTCATTTAAAATACACAAAACAAAAACCACCAGCCACCAATACTCCCAAGAACACAAAAAAAGTGGTATACAGAATTCTCTTTTGCATAGTAGGGTGATCTTTAAAAAAAAATTTTTATTGAAGTATAATTTATTTACAATGTTGCATTAATTTCTGCTGTACAGGAAAGTGATTCAGTTAAACATATACATATTCTTTTCCAATATGTTTTAATACAGAATATTGAATATTGTTCCCTGGGCTATACAGTAGGACCTTGATATTTATCCATCCTATATATAATAGTTTACATCATAGTAGAGTGATCCTACTGAGGCAAGTAAAATCAATAAATATCGCTTTTAGGAAATAACCTGGTAAATAGGTTAACTGTGTCTTACGATAATTATGCTAATATATAATTTACTACAGAACTTTTAGTTTAATTTTAAATTTCAATGCAATTTAATATTATACATAAAGTACAAATTACAATGATCTAATTGAATAGGCAAAAACACCAACGTCCATTCATTCATTCAGTCACTCAGTCACTGAATATGTATTGACAAGTGCTTTGATAAGTACTGTTCCTAGCAGCTCACAACCATAAAAACAACAATGTATTAAGTACTGCAATTATCCAGTAGGTTATGCTTGGAAGCACCAAGATTTAAGAAATCTGGCAGACCACAAAATGGGTAAACGCAGAGATCTGTTTACAATGACCAGGGTCCTCTCCAAGTTAAAAGTTACAAAACAGTATCTATAAAATGATTTCATTTGTGTTAAACCACAACACACACCAGATTACATGGGAAAGGGTCAGGAGAAGAGAGCCATCCAGGGATTAACCACAGTTTTCTCTGAGAAAGGCAGTGGAAAGGAACATAGTTTAAAAAAAAAAAAAAGATTACCTTTTAACATACCTCTGCTACTGCCTGAATTTCTACAATAATCCATATAATTCAGGTAATGCTTGCATAATGAAGAAGTAAAAGTAAACGAAGCCGACAACGGAAGCAGCAAAGGAGGCTGAGAGGGATGAGTTGGAAGCAGAAGGAAATCCTGATGAGGGTGGAGCCCACAGGGGAGGACAGTGTTGAGAAGGCAGCTGGAGGAGGGGGAGGACCCAAGAAAGGACACGTCAAGGGCCGGGAGGAATCCCCGGTTTGGGCTATGGCTCTTTCAGTGGAAATAGAAGGCAGCAGGGTCGGGACTTTCAGTGGTTAAGACTCCAGGCTTCCACTGCGGGGGTGGCGGGCGGGCACCGGGTCCATCCCTGGTTGGGGAACCAAGACCCCATGTGCCACACAGCACAGGTGAAACGTGGTATGAGGGAGAGAGCAGCAGGTGTAGCTCAAATGCCGCAGCACAGGTGACCTGCACGAGCCAAGTGAGCTGGGAACAAGCAAAATTAGGCTGCCCCCACCCTCCTCTTTTCTCCATGTTGCCACATAGGTTCAGAAAAATACTCGTCCATTTTGTAAAAATCAACACTACAAATGTAATCATGAATGGCAACCAGCACTGGAGGCCATAGACTTCAGGTGTAGGGACCCACAATGAGGGCCCAGGAACTATCTACGGGGGGTGGGAGGTGGGGTGGCTAGGCAGCTCCAGCCCCAGCATTTACTGTCAGGGGATGATGCTGGCCCACTGTGGCCAGAGCATGCTATTTTTAAAGAGAACTCATAAGTTTTTTTTTTTTTTTTTTAAAGTGTGAAGTATCCTGACTTTAAAAATGCTGGCCCAGACTTTTACAATACACTGGACTAGGGAAAACAGGCCTGTAGTCTATCTCTATAGCACTGTGACTCTTTGTAAGCCTGGTATTGAGGGGGAAATGTCAACTAAAATTTCTCTGTTTCTTCTGAAAGAGCCCTTTGTCTCTAGGCTAAGGGCATAGACCTGGTAGATAAAAAAAAACCATCCTCTATTTTTACTTTTAAAATATCCAGTATTTGAACTAAAAAGGATTCACTCTACTTTCCTTTAAGAGTTTACATCCTCAGATACTCTGCTGGTAAACGTTTAATGCAAACTCTTAATATCATATTCACATAACAGACCTCAGCTGTTACAAGTGTTAAAATGTATATCTGGATGGGAAGCACAAGTTAACTGGCACAAATTTTTAAAAGGACAAAAAATGAGGAGGGACCAAAAATTCTCACAGAAAATATATGAGTATTCAAGCTGACTCTCAGTTTATCAATTTCCTGAGGAAAGAACTTCCCATTTGTAGACGACTTACAGTACAACAACACACCCATCAGTTTCATTAGAATGCTATTTGTAAAAAAAAAAAAAAAAAAAAAAAAGAATGCTATTTGTAATCAGTTCATCATATCACTATGCTTCAGGAAGTGAAAGCAAGAAGTATATAAAACCAACAACTATGGATATAGATCGATCAGAAGTCAAATAGCATTTCCAACTGGGAAAATAACTGGGGAAGTGTAGCACTGCCACAGAGAAAACATAGTGACCGTTGTGACTCTCAAGTGAGTGCATAAGCTTTTAAAAATCTTCATTATACACTTCTGAAAACTGAAAACCATGTATTGCAAGAGATGAAGAATCTATTCCGTAATGACTCGCATACAATAACATCACTGGGTGGATCACTGTCATAGAATCTATTTCAAGTTCATTTCACTTTGCTCTGATTCTCATAGTTTACTAAGAACTGATATGGATAATGATAAATATTAGTGTCTCTACTTTCAAATGATTTTCCTCCTGATGGAACAAATATAATCTCAGGCAAGTAGAAAGAGAACTCACATGAAAGCCCTCTGCCCGCTAGGCTTAAGTTTCTACTGAAACCTAGGAAAAAGTCTAACACCATATGTTAGAGAGCACCTTGTTAACACTGGGTGACGCTCTTGCCTGCGGCTCCCTGTGTCTTGGTCTTTCCTTCTTGCCTTCCGTGGCTTCAGTTCATGCACTCCCGCATTTTCTCGTCTGTCCCTGTTCATCCTGCCTCATCTACTTTGCCTCATCTTCTCTCACTCATTACTCTGGATTTTCTGTTTGTAATTGTTGAGTGTGACTGTTTTGCTTCTCTGGTCTCCTGTCCTTGCAGGGGCCCTTTCCCCTCCCTGCCTAAATTAACACTAGTTTTCCACCAAGGTATAAACTGCGAGCTAGTATTAGGTCGCCACAAAATGCATCCTTGGATACCTTACCCCTGAATTGCTTATATCAAGTTCACATATTCACGCGCTGAATCAACATGTTTGTCAGAAAGTATCTTTATTTTATATTTGTGACAAAGAAACTGCTTACAATCTCCCATATCCTGTGAAAGTTCCTCCCAGCTCCCATCTCTGTGCTCTGTTCAGTTCTTGAACACTACCTTGGTCATGAAGCTACTAAAAGACTGAAAGAGTCAGAAAACAATTGCATCTGACGTACTGGAACAGTGGACCAGAGAACTTACTTTACCGGCCTCCGTGTTTCCAAACAAAACACATTCCACTCCACAGAGCTTGGGGAGAACCTACTCTTTTTCATTTAGCTACTAAGCTTTCAAGATCTTGGCTGAAAACAGATGTAACTGCCTCAAGCAAACACGGAAGAGTTTTATCATTGTGTTTCCCACTCAACAAGTTTGGCAACTGAAAGAACATGGAACCTTGGGATGCACATGACTTAAAGGCAGCGCCCTGGAGACCCAGCACAGTTTTTATAATGAGATACACCTGGGCTCAAAGCCTAGCATTCTCTATAGCACGATACCTGGCAAGTTACTCGATTTCTCTGACTGTGGTTTTTTTCATCAGTGAAGCAAAGATGTCAATACCTACCACGTAGGATTGCCGTGAGGACTACATTACCGGAGGCAATCTAGGAGACTGGCTGGCACAGCATACAACCAACAGTGGTGTGGGGACCAGAAATGAAGAACACATGTGACCAGGCTCCTTCTTGCCCCAGCTGCTGCAGTGACCCTGGCTTAGCCTTCCTGACTCTTCTTCTCCTTGTCCAGCCTACTGGGAAAGTGTTTGGGGTTGGGAGTTATATTTTACAATGCAGAATCAGGAGGAGAGGTGGAAGAACAGTGGGTCATTATTAGGAAATATCAGTTAAGTTTGTCGGGGCCATAGGGTGTAAGGACAGCTCATGGGGAAGGAGGGACCTGAGGTGCTGCTATGGATTCTATGACCCAACAACATAAGTAAATAAAGCATTTGCTATTTTGAAATTATTGTCATATTATGGAAGCAACCTAAATGTCCATCGACAGATGAATGGATAAAGATGATGATGTATACATGTGTGGTAGAATATTACCCACTCATAAAAAAACAAGGAAATAATGCCAATTGCAGCAACGTGATGGACCTAGAGATGGTCATACTAAAGTCAGACAGAGAAAGGCAAACATCCCATGACATCACATGTGTGGAATCTAAAAAGATACAGATAAATTTATTTACAAAACAGAAATAGGCCCACAGACATAGAAAACCAACTCCCAAAGGGGAAACAGGGAGGGAGGGATAAACTGAGAATTTGGGATTAACAAATACACACTACTATATATAAAATAGACAACCAACGAGGACCAACTACATAGCACAGGGAACTATTCTCAATGTTTTTTAATAGCCTTCGAAGGAAAAGAATCTGAAAAAGAATGGCGTGGCATGCATGCTCAATCGTGTCCAACTCTTTGTAATTCCACGGACTGTGGCCTACCAGGCTCCTCTGTCCATGGAATTTTCCAGGCAAGAATACTAGAGTGGGTTGCCATTTCCTCCTTCAGGGGATCTTCCCGACCCAGAGATCAAACCCACACCTCCTGCATTTCCTGCACTGGCAGGTGGATTCTTTACCACTGGCACCACCTGGGAAGCCCAAAATAGAATAGATATGAATGTAAAACTGAATCAGTTTGTTGTACATCTGAAACTAACACAACACTGTAAGTCAACTATACATTAATTTTAAAAAGAAAAATAAATTAAAAAAATATTGTCACATGACTGTTATCTGTTTGGCCCCAACATGAATCATTAAAACTGGAATGTGTGGGTCTGGATACATACAGGTTAGAGGAAGTACTCTACTGGTTTTATTATTACTTAATTACACAGACTTGGGAATGGAGGTGGTCCCTAAGCTTGAGGGAAGGGAATGTAAAAGCAGCTGAGCCGCCCACCTCATGGGCAGAGGAGTGCAGGGAGGCACCGGAAGGCGGGTGGCGGAAAGCAGAGTGGGACGCCAGGGCCTATTACCCACTCTTGACTCATCCTGATGCTGGCGAGTCACTAGCATCTCTGCGTTTCAGTTCTTCCCTCATAAAATGGCAGGATGGGAGGGCTATATTATTATGGCACACCAGCTGGCCTTTTAAAAGTGAGCTGGGATGCATGCCAGCAGCTGGGCCTCCCAAAGCTGGCTTGTACCTGCTCCTTAAGCAGTAGATATGCATGTACTAGGTGTACACGCACACGTATAAGTGAGTGTGTGTTTGTGTATATGTGAGCACACGCATCCTCACACAAATGCTGGGGCTGCTCCTGAACAAACCACTAAATCATTTAAAAAGAAAGCCTTTGAAAGGATCATCTGGCAAATCCCTCTCCACCCAAATAAGAATATACCTCGTTCTAAAAAGACGAGAAGGCTTCTTTTTTTTCCCTAAAAATCTCCATAGGAGGTTTGCAGCCTCCCATTATGTACTTGATTTTCTAAAAACTCTCATATGGGAAAGTTCTTCTCTGCTACATGAAAAAAATTTTCACTGCTGCCTGCATTCCCAATTCCTTTTACCACACTATTTTGATTTCGCCTAGAACCTATCACTTTCTAACAATTATATAATTTGCTTAGGTATTAATATTTACTGTTTATTGTTTGTCTCACTTCCTTTCCCCCAACCAGAATAAGGTACCTTATCCCAAGTACCTAGAGCAGTGCCTGGTTTAGACTTGGTACTCTATAAATATTGGTAATTTGAATCTGAATTATTTCTCTAATCTTTGATAAAATCACAAATCTACAGGGCTGGAAGGGACCTTAGAAAGGACCTTAAAAACACAAAAATTAAGGCCCCAAGAGGGTAGGTGGCTTGCCCAAGGGTATACACAGAACTTCCCAATCCCTTTTCCACTTTACCTCTGCACCTCCCAACAGAACTGTGACTCTGGGGAAATAATCTGGGTGGGAGGCAGCCAATGAGAGAAGCCAAATCTGAACTCATTTAAAGCAAGAGAGTGAGAGAGAATAAGGTACAGCATTTATTTATAGAACAGTAAAATCTCTTGAAATAATGATAATTTGTACATCAGTAGCCACCTTCATCTAAGAATCTCAGAGAGTTTATGAAATTCTCTCCCTACAATGTGTGGCATCATTATTAGTATCAACTCTCAGACAAGAGGGAACTAAGAAGCTGGGTGTGCTATGGCTGTCCTGCAGGCTGCCTCAAAGCTCTCTGGGACTACAGAGCCTCTCCATGATTTTATGTCCTCATCCTCATCAACATCAAAAACAGCAGGATAAAGCTACAACCTCCTGGTTTGTTTTCTTTTGTTGTTGTTGTTCGGTGCTAAGTTGTGTCCAATTCTTTGTGACCCCATGGACTGCATCAGGCCAGGTTTCTGTGTCCTTCACTGTCTCCCAGAGTTTCTCTCAAATTCATGTCCATTGAGCTGGTGATGCCATCCAATCCATCTCATCCTCTGTTGCCCTCTTCCCCTCCTACCCTTAATCTTTTCCAGCATCAGGGTCTTCTTTTCCAATGAGTTGGTGCTTCGCATCAGGTGGGCAAAATATTGGAGCTTCAACATCAGTCCTTCCAATGAATATTCAGGGTTAATTTCCATTAGGACTGACTGGTTTGATCTCCTTGCAGTCCAAGGGACTCTCAAGAGTCTTCTCCAGCCTCACAATTCAAAACATCTATTCTCTGGCACTCAGCCTTCTTTATGGTCTGATTCTTACATCCATACATGACTACTAGAAAAACCATAGCTTTGACTACATGGACTTTTGTCAGTAAAGTGATGTCTCTGCTTTTTGATATGCTATCTAGGTTTGTCATAGCTTTTCTTCCAAGGAGCAAGCATACCATTCAGGCCCATTTCAATTTTTAAGCCCATGTTTAGAGAAACAACCCAGGGCATTCGGGTGTCCAATCATGTAATGCCTCCTTCCAGCTCACCAACAGTTGGAACTTGACCACAAGGACATCTGAGGTAGCCAGCAGCTTTGGCGGCTGGGGAATTTGCTTCTTTCCTCAGTTTACTGCCCTTGCTGTACACATCCTCTCCATCTGTGTGAGGCAAACCAGCTCTGTTGGAATATGAATCTATCCACACAATTAGAGTGTTTACACTCACGCCTCAATTACTGAGGAACCACATGAAGGGTGAATGAGATGGAGTCAACACAACAGGCCCCAGGGAGGAGCCCATCTAGATTGTGACCAGGTGGCATGCTCTCCATTTCAAGGGGAGGAGGAAACAGTGGATTCTGAATTCTAAAATTTCTCCCTGGAAAGCTTGCTCCAGGTCCCTTATTGCATGTAGGCAGATGGTCTTACCCTTCTTTACTCACTCACTGAATGCATCAGAGCCACAGCAGCCTCTACCACCCTGCCACGTGTGCAGAGGCGGTTCCAGTGGAAGGACTCTTGTTCCAGTTTGCTGTGTACCATGAGCTTTCTCCCTTTCTGCAGCTCCTGGGACCACACTGCTGACCCTGCCCTTGGACTGAGAGCTTTGTGGCCCACTGCCAGGCAGCATTCTGAGGTCTGCCAGCCCCCTAGAACAAACGGAAATCCTTACTGAGCTCAGGATTTCCTACTGTTTCCTGAAAGTGCCATGCTCTGTGGGATACTCAAAGGAATAGTGTGGAAAAGAAATTCTGTGATCAAAAAAGCTGTGAAACTTGAGTTGAAAAATATCTTAAACAATGGCAGTTCCACACACACAAAAAAAATAAAAATGAAATTCCCTTGTGATCCAGCGATTCTGCTTTTGAGTATATACCCCAAAATGGCTTCCCAAGTGGCACAGTGGTAAAGAATCTGCCTGCCAATGCAGAAGACATGGGTTGGACCCCTGAGTCAGGAAGATCTCCCGGAGTAGGAAATTGCAATGTGCTCCAGTATTCTTGCCTGGAAAATTCCATGGGTAGAGGAGCCTGGCAGGCTACAGTCCATGGGTCACAAAGAGTCAGACATGACTGAGCGCATATACACCCCAAAACACTGAAAGCAGGGTCTCAAAGAGATGTTTGCACACCCACAGAAAAAGCAGCACTATTCACAGGAAACAGAAGTTAGAAGCAACTCAAGTGCAACCTTCAGTTGCATCAATAAAAATATGTGGCATATACATACAGTGGAATACTACTCTGCCTTAAATAAAGAAGGGCTTCCCTTGTGGCTCACCTGGTAAAGAATCTACCAGCAATGTGGGAGACCTAGGTTTGATCCCTGGGTTGGGAAGATCCCCTGGAGAAGGGAAAGGCTACCAACTCCAGTATTCTGGCCTNGAATACTACTCTGCCTTAAATAAAGAAGGGCTTCCCTTGTGGCTCACCTGGTAAAGAATCTACCAGCAATGTGGGAGACCTAGGTTTGATCCCTGGGTTGGGAAGATCCCCTGGAGAAGGGAAAGGCTACCAACTCCAGTATTCTGGCCTGGAGAATCCCATGGACTGTATAGTCCACAGGGTTGCAAAGAGCTGGACACGACTGAGCGACTTTCGCTTAAAAAAGAAAGAAATTCTGACATGTGGTACAACATGGGTGGGCTTTGAGGACATTATATGAAGTGAAATCAGACAGCCATTGAAAGAAAAATACTGTATGATTCCACTTCTATGAGGCGTCAAGAGCAGGAAAATTCAGAGACGGAAAGTCAAGTGGTGGCTACCAGGGGCTAAAGGAGGGTAGCATGGGGAATGGCTGTTTACTGGGTACAAACTTTCAGTTTCTCAAGCTGAGAAGAGTTGTGGAGACTGACTGGGCAACAGTGTGAATATACTGAACACTATTGAACTAAAACACTTAAAAATGATGAAGATAGTAGATTTTACGTCACATGTATTTCATCACAATTAAAATATACTCAATGGTCTTTGGAGAGGAACTTCTCAGAGTCTTTACATGTTCACATGTGCTGGGAATCCCTCAGAGGGGCATCCAGCAAGCAGTTTTTCCTGGCTTATCTGGTCACAAAACCTGGTTTTAATTTTTTTTTCCCCCCAACAGATCATCCCACGGGACCAGAGTGCTTCAGAATACACTTTACGAAACACTGAAAACTGTTAGAAAATAGGAAATTCTATTTTTCATATTTACATAAAGGAAGGCAAGATTCCAGAGCCTGAGGCCAGATTCTCAAAACAGTTGTAAGTCACCACATCCTGAGACAGGAAAACCAGAGCCTAGCCTCAACTGTGTCACTGACTAGCCACGTGGCCTCAACTAAGCTCTATTTTTTCTCCTCTGACATAAGTTCAACCTATGTCACCAGTCTGCGGCAAAATCTAATGAGGAAACATGTGAAAGATCCTGAAAAGTATGATTTCTATTCAAAAAGTAAGATCATGACTAAGTTCGTAGGTACACTGAGGTACAGCAGCCAACACTAGGCAGCATTAGAGCTCAGAATATCTCTTAGCACCAGACAGGCACTAATTATAGAGATGAAAGAGATGGGGAAAAAAAAACCACAGGCTGAATAGTCCTTCTAGTGCAACAAAAAGAGAGACCAGGAGTCAGTCAGAAAACACAGGTTCAAAAGCTGATTTTATTGTTGTCTGACCTTGGACTAGTCATTTAACTGCCCTGACTCTCAGTTTGCTCAGCTATCAAATGAGATACTAGATCACCTCAAAGGTCACCCCCAGCTCTACGAGTCTATGAAATACTGAACCGATGTGCCAGGTCCCTGTACTGCTCCTTCGCCAGACATTTGATTGAGTGCCTTACCCTGTACTAGGGTGTAGAGGTGAGTAGATCACTGATGAGCAGAGAGGAAGCTACCAGCATCAGGCTGCGCACATGGGGGGTGGGGTTTCAGGGACTTATATACTTATGAATTACTATTAATAATAACTTGCATCATTCTCCTAGACCCTTGCCCCAACACTTAAAAAAACAAAGTGTCTCCAAAGTCTCTTTCTTGAACTATTGACTCAGTTGAGTCAGGTAAATGGTGGGAGGAAGAGAGGGGTGTTGCTGAATGAACAGAAATAAGGCTGCCCAGTCCTGGGGACCCATCTCCCCACAGGTTCAGTGACTAGAAAATGAGAGATGCCCAACCACTGCTTGTCAGCAGATGGGACAACCTGGCTGAGCTTCTCTCTTGGAGGGGCAGAGAGTCCTTGGTGCAGGAAGATGGGAGAGCAGTGGCTGAAAGGGAACACACAAGGGACTCAGGCAAAGGAGTCGTCCCTGGGGGCAGTGGTCCCGGGAGTGAAGGAGCCGGTGGGTTTGAATTTGCTGTGTGTGGTGACAGAGTCTCCAGAGGTGGCTGAGCAGGGCAGGACTCAAGAGAAGGTGTGGCTGCGTGAGGCTGACCACGTACACCGCAGACTCTGAGTCCCCAAGGAGGGCAGGGTGAAGGGAGGAGTGTCCAGGGGAGAGGGGCGTCCAGGGCAGAGGGACCGGGACAGTTTCAAGGACAGCTGTGAAGGCTGGCTCTGTGGTGCGGCTGATAAACAGCAGAAGGGGTGAAAGCGGTGGCTCTGTGGAGAGCACATGGGATAAAAAGCTATCCGTGTATTGGATGCCTGGAGGAAGAGAGCAGGCTTGTTTTTAGTTTTTGGGGAAATGGGGCCGAGGGGGAAGTCGAGGAGTACCTGTAATGACTGAGGAAATCACAGGAAGCATGAGAAATCAGCAGTGATGGAAAAGGAACCTCTGTTCCCATTGCATTTAAACTGAGTTGTTAAATGAAGATACTGAATAAAAACATCCGATGGAGAAAAGGTGTAAATAAAAATATCTCTGCAGATGCACAGACATGGGAGAGACGAGGCACGGCCAGGGGTGGGGCTGTGTGTGCGCACATCCGGGGAGGCTATCTGTACAAGTGGCGTTTTGATCAAGGAGTCATATCTTTGGGTCCATGACTGGGCACATTCAGGGAGCCAGAGACCTGCTCCTGAGTAGCACAGTGTATCTATGCTTGTGGGCATACGTTTTTCTGGATGGAGGATTCCTAGCTTTTTCACCTGGTGTGCAAAAAGACCCCCAAACATTGGTTTAGCTGGTATTAAGATCCTCAACACTGGATGGGAAACTTCTCTCTTATCCACTTGACAAATGTGTCATATCAGAGCACATCAAGGATAAGGTGCTAATGTTGTATTTATTACCAAATGTAAGAACCAAGGAATTCTGTTATCTTGTCACAATTAAGATATGATAACACTCCAAAGACTACTGACGTTGGCACCCACGTTTAACCCAAATCTTTTAAACTAAAAATGTTAAAAGCATACTGAAGGTTTTGCAAGTACAAGTTTCTTGCAAAAAGTTTACTATGTACGGTACCTTAATATAAGGGTATCTGGACCTGTTAATTTTCACAGTTAGATTCAAAGACTTGCCAAAAACACTGACTGGAGCTACTTTAACAGTCATGAAAATTTTCCCAAAAGGATGTTATCAACTCTTAGACTGTGCAGTAATGACTATAAATACGTGACATGCCTGCGTTACTATAAATAAATATTGCATGTTCTCCCAACCCATTTAATTACTGTTCACCTAAAGCAGTGCAATTAAGAAACTGTGTTAAATTCTGAAAATGGGAAAAGCCCTCCTATCTCTCTTAGGTAGTTTTACAATCCTAACAATAGACTTAATGAAGCCTTTTAAAAGAAGGACAATTACATTAAAATGACCGGGGCATATAAAAATTCATTACATAGATACTCCTGCCGTCTGATGGATTAAATGCCTCATCACACTCTGGAGAGAAGTAGGAACAAAGAATAAAGAAAAATCACAACTTTCTGAGTTAACATCTTATGCCTGAGAACTCATCTGACTTCAAAAATCACTCAGGACTTCACCCAACATGGTAAGTGCAAAGAACATATGTCTGGTATCAGATAATAGCATGGTCCTAGGAGTGTGGATTGGCTTGTTGAATACAAACTGACATTACAATTCATGTCGTGATGATATGAAACAACAACACAAGTTTATAAAGCTTCTCTCTTGAGAAATGCTAAGGGCTACAAAACAATGTCCACACCCCCAGGATTGCCTAGGACTGTCAGCACCCATTATCCCCAGTTCAGTTCAGTTGCTCAGTCGTGTCCGACTCTTTGCGACTCCATGAATCACAGCACGCCAGGCCTC
>SJYA01005878.1:0-43070 GCA_006410615.1 Neotragus moschatus | reverse complement strand
ACTCTCGGCCGCTGTCTCTTGGACGTGGGGTGGCTCGTCTGGGCTGCACTTAGTGAGCCGGCGGCTCGCAGCCGCCTGCGCTTATTAGTGAGCCCGAAACACAGGTCTTGAGTGGCCTTGCTGAGTGGCCTGTTTACATGTGGCTACTTGGCTGGAAGCTGGCAAACCCAAGCCAGAGCCTAGCCTCCTCCTGGTTTCTGTTCATCCTTCTGACTTGTGTCATATGTGTCTCTTCCTTTTGGAGCAAGGACTCAGACCTCCTTTCACTTGTGTTAAAACATGGGGGTAGAGAAATAATCCTGTTCTTTGGCATAGCAGGGAGCACAGTGTCTGTCACAAGCTCTCAGGAATCCAGCCTTTACTCAGAAATGAACATCTGCAGCCCACCCAGCCCAGGGTAGTGCTCAGTTCAGGGTCCCACCCACCAAAGCACCAGGCACAGGGCCAGAAAGGCAAGGATGAAGATTATGGATGCTATCTGCTTCACTTTTCAAATTCAACACATTTTTATTGAACTCCTGAAGCAATGTCTGTATAGTTTATATTCTGCTAAACACTAAAGTTCTTCCATGAAAAAAACAAATGATTTCATAGTTAAGTATTGTTGTATCATCTCATTGTGCTTTTCTCCTTGGAAGTCCTGCAGGGAAATGTTGTGTTTCATGATTATACCAGATACTAAAAACTTTTTCCTGCCCCTACACCTAGCTTTTTGAAACTAGCCTATCTCCTTTCCAAGAGAATCCTTCCCTCTACCCCTGCTGACTAAGAAGTGGGTCCTGCAGCTTCCTCACCCTCAGCTGATTGGCCCAAGATTCTCAAGCTGAGGAAATCAGGTTCAAAGTCCCAACACTCAGCTTTTGAGACTTAGAAAACTGACATAGTCAATTAAGGTGCTGGACAATGATGTGACCCAGCCCTGAGGGTTGAGGCTACCATGGTGAAGTGTCATTAAGGAGAATGGAATCAATTTTCACAGAAAAATATGAGGCAAAATACCACCAGGGGACCTTGACTTCACAAAATGGTGGAGTAGGCAACTCTAAGCTATTGAAACATCAAAAGCTCATGGAGGAAAACATAGGCAGAACATTTTTGACATAAATCACAGCAATATTTTTTTGGATCCATGTCTTAAAGAAAGCAAAAGTAAATAAATGGAACTTAGTTAAGCTTGGAAGTTTCTGCACAGTAAAGGAAGTCATTGACAAAATGAGAAGACAAGCTACTAAATGGGAGAAAACATTTGCAAATGGTATCACTAATAAGTAATACTAATGGTATTACTAATACCATTACTAATTACTACTAATTAATAATTACTACTAATTAGTAATGGTATTACTAATATTTGACAGATATTAACAGTTCACAGAACTCAACATTGAAAAAAAAAATATGACTAAAAAACTGGGCAGAAGAACTGAATAGACATTTTTCCAAAGAGGATATACAAATGGCCAATGGGTATATGCAAAGATGTTCAACATTGCTAATCATCAGAGAAATGCACATCAAAACCACCATGAGATGTCACCTCACACCTATCAGAAGGCTATCATCCAAAAAAAAAATAAATAAAAATTGTTGGCAATGATATGGAGAAAAGGGAATTCTCCTACACTGTTGGTGGGAATGTAAATTGATGTAGCCACTGTGGAAAACAGTATGGAGAGTTCTCAAAAAACCAAAAATAGAACCACCATATGACTCAGCTATGCCACTCCTGGATATATATTTGAAAAAAACAAAAGCAGTAATTTGAAGATACATATGCTCCAATGTTGAAGCAGCATTATTTACAATAGCCAAAATATGGAAAATGACCGAAGTGTCCATCAACAGATGGAAGGTTAAAGAAGATATGGTAAATGGAATATTACTCAGCCATAGAAAAGAAGAATTAGAGGGCATTATGCTAATGAAATAAGTCAGATAGAGAAAGGCAAATATGTATGGTATCTTTATATGTGGAATCTAAAAAAATTCAGCAAACTAGTGAATATAACAAAAAAGAAGCAGACTTGCAGACAGAGAACAAACTAGTAGCTACCAGTAGGGGTGTGAGTGGAGGAGGAGGGTACAAACTAACGGGTGTAAAGTAGAAAGAATGTATTGCACAACATGGGAAATATAGTCAATATTTTGTAATAACTGTAAATGGAAAGTAACCTTTAAAATTGTATAAAAATTAATTGATTAATAAATTCAAACAAAAAGATGAGCAGAAACAGCCAGATCCACCTTTGTCAGGACTTTAGGAAATAGACAAAGTTTAGAGCAAGTAAATGCATGCTGATTCAAGAAAAAGATGGCTTCAAAATGGTAGGAAGGACTGGCAACATTTCCCTTGTCTTAGTCCAGTCTCTCCTGCTTGGCAGGAATCTTGAAGATGGCAGCCACGTTCTCAATGTGGAAACTTTGCTAATTATTGCGAGTGTCTGTTCTAACCTGTCTCGGGGCTACCTATAGAACTGACACAAGGGAAGCTATGTCTATTTTGCCTGACTCAGAATTCAAGCTAGAAAGGCAGTGCCGTTGCTTGGAAATACTGCAAGATGAACTGTCAACCCACAGATGCCTGGGGCAAAAGATTATGATGGAAACATAAACAGGCAGCATCCATAGACTGCTTAAGACCTTGGAGCAAAAGCCTGAGAGGTCCTTTGGGAAATTAGAACACTTAAAACAATAAAAATTGGGGCCCTGGAGCCTATGCACATGCCTTAGTCAGAGAGACAGGATGTGAAGAAACCATCAACCTCACTTGGGGCTGATCTCCAGGCTTAGTACAAGCCTGGCTTGTTGTTGAAGGAGTGACCTGGAACAGAGTCACTTGGCAAAGACTAGAAGTGATTTTTGTGTTTCTTTGGTTTTTGGATTTTTAGTTCTGAGCATTTAAGGAAATCTCTGTGAAAACACTAACTGCACAAACTAAAGAACAGAAACTTCATTAGCCACACATGACAAGGAATACAGTCTCTGCGAAACTAGTTAGGGAAAATCACTAAGCAAATGGACTACTATAGCCTTCCCAAGGGAAATGAATCCAGCAAACCCTAGGGAATGAAGAGAATCTGATTTCCAGATTTACCATTTTATAAGGTTCAAATGCCCAGGTTTCAACAACAACAAAAAATTACAAGATATCTAAGAAACAGGAACATGTGGCACAGGCAAAGGAACAAAATTAATTTATAGATTAATATATGGAATATTTATCAATATTAATATTGATAGATTAATACCCAAAATAATTGATAGATTAGTAATCTATTAACATAGATTAATAGTCAAAAAATCTCAAAAAATGAGGACAAAGTCTCAACTACCTGATTTCAAAACGAACTATAAAATCTATAGTAATCAAAATAGTGTGGTACTGCACAGAGAGACATAGAGACGGATGGACTAGAATAGAGAGTCCAGAAATAAACCTTCATATATATGGTCAGTTGATCTTTGACAAGGATGCCAAAACTTTTCAATGAAAGATGCTGGGAAATGCAAACAAATGCATTTAGACCTTTATCTCACACCATTTACAAATAACTCAAAATAACCCATATACCTGAAAGTAGAAGCTAAAACCATAAAACTCTTAGAAGAAAACATAGGTATAAGTCTTCACATCCTTGGATTTGGCAACAGATTCTTAGATATGATACCCAAAGCATAAGCAACACAAGTAAAATAAATAAATTGGATTTTATCAAAATCAAAACTTTTGTGCATCAAAGGACATTATTAAGAAAGAAGAAGGATATAATGGAATGGGAGAAGATATTTGAAAAATATTATCTTACATAGGTTTTCTTGTATTTTTAGATTTTTTTATTTATTTTTAATTTTTTTTTTTACTTTACAATATTGTGATGGTTTTTGCCATACATTGATATGAATCAGCCATGGGTGTACATGTGTTCCACATCCTGAACTCCCTTCCCACCTTCCTCCCCATCCCATCCCTCTGGGTCATCCCAGTGCCCCAGCCCTCATCACATTATCTCATGTATCAAAGCTGGACTGGTGATCTGTTTCACATATGATACTATACATGTTTCAATGCTCTTCTCTCAAATCATCCCACCCTCGCTGTCTCCCACAGAGTTCAAAAGACTGTTATATACATCTGTGTTTCTTTTGCTGTCTTGCATATAGCGTTATCGTTACCATCTTTCCAAATTCCATATATATGCGTTATTATATTGANCTCATGTATCAAAGCTGGACTGGTGATCTGTTTCACATATGATACTATACATGTTTCAATGCTCTTCTCTCAAATCATCCCACCCTCGCTGTCTCCCACAGAGTTCAAAAGACTGTTATATACATCTGTGTTTCTTTTGCTGTCTTGCATATAGCGTTATCGTTACCATCTTTCCAAATTCCATATATATGCGTTATTATATTGAATTGGTATTTTTCTTTCTGACTTACTTCACTCTGTATAATAGGCTCCAGTTTCATCCACCTCATTAGAACTGATTCAAATGTATTCTTTTTAATGCCTGAGTAATACTACATTGTGTGTGTGTGTGTGTGTGTGTGTGTATATGTGTGTATATATATATATATATATATGTATGTATGACAGTTTTCTTATCCATTTGTCTGCTGCTGGACATCTTGGTTGCTTCCATGTCCTGGCTATTATAAACATTATAATATTTAATATAAATATAAAATTGAGGCACACGTGTCTCTTTCAATTCTGGTTTCCTTGGTGTATATGCCCAGAAGTGGGATTGCTGGGTCATAAGGCAGTTCTATTTGCAGTTTTTTAAGGAATCTCCACACTGTTCTCCATAGTGGCTGTACTAGTTTGCATTCCCACCAACAGTGTAAGGGGGTCCCCTTTTCTCCACACCCTCTCCAGCATTTATTGCTTGTAGACTTTTGGATCACAGCGATTCTGACTGTCATGAGATGGTACCTCATTGTGGTTTTGATTTGCATTTCTCTGATAATGAGTGATGTTAAGCATCTTTTCATGTGTTTGTTAGCCATCTATATGTCTTCTCTGAAGAAATGTCTGTTTAGTTGTTTAGTTTTTTGGCCCATACTTTTATTGTGTCATTTATTTTTCTGGAATTAAGCTGAAGGAGTTGTTTGTATATATTTGAGATTAGTTGTTTGTCAGTTGCTTCATTTGCTATTATTTTCTTCCATTTTGAAGGCTGTCTTTTCACCTTGCTTATAGTTTCCTTCATGTGCAAAAGCTTTTAAGTTTAATGAGGTTCCATTTGTTTATTTTTGCTTTTATTTCCATTACTCTGGGAGGTGGGTGATAGAGGATCTTGCTGTGATTTATGTTGGAGAGTGTTTTGCCTATGTTCTCCTCTAGGAGTTTTTTTTATAGTTTCTGGTCTTACATTTAGATCTTTAATCCATTGTGAGTTTATTTTTGTGTATGGTGTTAGAAAGTGGTCTAGTTTCACTCTTGTACAAGTGGTTGGCCAGTTTTCCCAGCACTACTTGTTAAAGAGATTGTCTTTAATCCATTGTATATTCTTGCCTCCTTTGTCAAAGATAAGGTGTCCATAGGCATGTGGATTTATCTCTGGGCTTTCTATTTTGTTCCATTGATCTATATTTCTGTCTTTGTACCAGTACCATACTGTCTTGATGACTGTGGCTTTGTAGTAGAGCCTGAAGTCAGGCAGGTTGATTCCTCCAGTTCCATTCTTCTTTCTCAAGATTGCTTTGGTTATTTGAGGTTTTTTGTATTTCCATACAAATTGTGAAATTATTTGTTCTAGTTCTGTGAAAAATAGCTTGATAGGGATTGCACTGAATCTATAGATTGCTTTGGGTAGTATACTCATTTTCACTATATTGATTCTTCCAATCCATGAACACGGTATATTTCTCCATCTATTTGTGTCCTCTTTGATTTATATCCTATGACTCAACAACAAAAAAACAGCTCATGTGAAAAAAATGGATAAAGGACTTAATAAACATTTTCCCAAAGAATATATGCAATCAATAAACACACAAAAACGTGCTCAACATCATTATCCATTAGGAAAATGTAAATCAAAACTATAATGAAATACCATTCCATGCCTACCAGAGTGGCTATTATAAAAAAAATTTAAGTGTTGGCAAGGATGTAGAGGAATTGGAACACTTGTACTTTTGTGATATGAACGTAAACAATGCAGCCACGGTGGAAAATGTTTTGGTGAATTCTCCAAAAAGTAAACCTAGGATTACCATATGATCCAGCAATTGCAGTTCTGGGTGTATACCCCCAAAGAATTGAAAACAAGGACTCAAGCAGATATTTGTAGTATATCAATGGCCACAGCAGCATTACTCACAAGAAGTGGGTAGTTATTGCATAGTGGATACAGACTTTCTGTCTGGGGCAATGAAAAAGTTTTGGAAATAGGTAGTGGGTAATGGCTGTATCGGAGAAGGCAATGGCACCCCACTCCAGTACTCTTTCCTGGAAAATCCCATGGATGGAGGAGTTGGAAGGCTGCAGTCCATGGAGTGGCTGAGGGCCAGACACGACTGAGCGAGTTCACTTTCACTTTTCCTTTCATGCATTGGAGAAGGAAACAGCAACCCACTCCAGTGTTCTTGCCTGTAGAATCTCAGGAACAGGGGAGCCTGGTGGGTTGCCATCTATGGGATCACACAGAGTCAGACACAACTGAAGTGACTTAGCAGCAGCAGCAGCTATGGTTGTATAATATTGTGAATGTAATTAAAGCCACTGAATTTTACTCTTAACAGTGGTTACAAGGGTTAAAATGTTTTACAGTTCCACATGTACAGAGCTTGAAAGTCACCACTCCATCTTAAAAACAAATGAAAAAATGAGGAGTCTGAAAAGTTGATCAACACTGTTTTTGGATCTTTAAGAGAGGGGCGGACACAGGACAAATCACTGCCCTCAAGGTTGGAGAGACAGATGGATGATACAGGGATTCTCAGCTTCCTGAAACAGAGACAGAATGCAGACCACTGTGGGAACCAGTTTTGGGAAAGGAAAACCTGAACTGTAACTGGTGAATTACTGGCACCTGAGTATAGATACGTCTGAGAGTGAGAACTCTAGGGGAATGAGGTCATGGGTGGTAGGTACAATACTGTGGAATTTATCTCTGGGAATTAGACCAAGTTCTCACTGAAAATGTCAAGAGGAAATCTCTTCTGGCTTCTAGGAGAGGGAAGGTAACGGGATCAGTTTGAAATATAGTTTGAATATATCAGTTTGAAGATGTGTCCTCAGGGGAAACTAATTATCCAGAGCCTAACTGACCTGAGGGAGGGGAGTATGCAGCTGCAGCCAGCTCTAGTCACCCTGCTCCACCAAGCAAAGGAGAAAACACTGAAAAGCACTTGTGAAGTTCACAGCCAGGGCACAGATTAAGAATGCATCAGGAGAGTGGGAAGCCTTCCATCCCACACCTCATGGCATCGCTGCTGCTGCTGCTAAATCACTTCAGTTGTGTCCGACTCTGTGTGACCCCATAGATGGCAGCCCAACAGGCTCCTCTGTCTCTGGGATTCTCCAGGCAAGAACACTGGAGTGGGTCGCCATTTCCTTCTCCAATGCATGCATGCTAATTCACTTCAATTATGTCTGACTCTGTGCAGTCTCATGGACAGCAGCCCGCCAGGCTCCTCTGCCCATGGAATTCTCTATGCAAGAATGCTGTAATGGGTTGCCATTGCATAGCATCACTAAAGGCCTCCTAACAGCAGTGCTACATCATGTCTGGGTGTCAAGAAAAAATGAAGGGACATGAATAGGCAACAACTGAATTTGAAGAGATGGAAAAACATCAGAACCAGATACTAAAGGGGTATTGGAATTTTAAATGGTGAAAAGACAAATTTTGTGTTATACAGATTTTATTGCAATTAAAAATTATAAAAAGCAATTCCACAGGTTAGTAGCATTATGAACATATTAAATTTAAAAAACAATAACCACATGGCTTATTGAGGAGAGTTCTCAGCTCTGTAGGCCTTTCATTTCTTAGATCTCATCCCTCATGGACTCCTCACCACATCCAGCCCTTGGGACTGTTCAAGTTAAATTAGTCTTTAATGAAGCTTCCTCAAATGAGTTCCTATTTCCTGTAACCAAATGATCTCTGATTTGGAGTGACTTTCTTTCACCTGGCCTCTGCCAGGTGACCCTGCATTGTCCACAGGGTCCTTCCCATGGGCTAACACTTCTGGGTTCACAGGAGGAGCTTTCAGGGACTGCTTGGTTGTGTACATGTTCTAGGATATAGCTCAGCAACATAATGTTGTAGAATGCACTGTTGGTCTCTCATCTGGAAGTTATTAAAAAGCTTTCTAAAACTAACTTTACAAATTAGCTATAAATTATGCATTATAATTTCTTCCAGAGCCATGAAGCATTTAGAGTATTGCATTCTGGGTTTAAGTGTGTAAAATTTTTTCCAGCTGTGTAAAGCTAGTACTTCATTTTCTGTCAGCTTTCTCATGAGTCAGCTTAGTCTAGTCGTCAGCTCCTCCTGGGGGTCCTCCCACCTACTCTAATGGGCACCCCTCTCCAGGACAGCACAGGTAGTGTTTTCCACAGCATAACAGTTTTGTGTTTATTAATTTATCTGTTGGATGTACACTGCCCCCCTAAGCCAGAATGTAAGACTCATGAGACCAGGAGCCCCGTGACCTCATTCACCATGTTTCTCAGCCCCTAGGATGGCACCAGGCACTCAGCACCTGTGGAATGAATGAGAGAAACTCCCAGAGCTGCCTTCCACTACCCTCTGAGGCAGTTCCTCACCATGCATGGGTCCTCCACCTCCAGCCTCAGCCCCAACCCCACTGTAGCTCTATGACTACATGCTTCCTCTCTTTCTCTGGACCACTTAGTCCAGCACTTAGAGCTCATCTCTAACATTTAGTCCATTCAACAAGAAGCTCCTGTTTTCCTTCCGAGAAACATACTCTGCTCAGGGATGGCCATCCAGTCTTTTCCTGCCATAATGTTTGGAAATTTTGCATCCTTTGGTATGAAGAGGGAGTAACAGCAACTTACTCAAGCTGGCTACACATTTCACGTTGTGAAGATCGTCCAGTGTGGCATAGAGATGAAGGGTGGGTGGGACAGGGAGGACATCCATCCTGCACATCTGTTGGTGTCTTCAGGGCAACACATGGAGTCTTGGGGAGGGGCGTACACATCATTTGTCTAGAAGACTATGCATGCCCGATGGTGCAGGCTGTTCTCTGAGCTGCACCACTTGCTAGGTGTGCCATCTTGGAATGGTCGCTGCCAGTGACCTCACCCATACGTGCTGAGGGGGCGAGTGATGTGGTGTATGCTCATCTGACACTGTCTCTGCACTGGGTTTGCCTACTCTTATTTGGGCCTCTCAATGATCCTGAGGCAGTTATTATTACGAGTTTCATAAAGGAGGAAATCGAAGGTTAGAGAAATGTCTGAGGGCTAAGAAGAGATTTTGGGGGCTGGAACTCAGATTTGTCCAACTCTGAGCCCTCTCTCTGCCTCTCCTCACCACCTCTGGATGGAGGACCACTTGTGTCTCTCTGTCCTCTGAATGGAACTTTCCTACAGCTGATGTTCTCAGGAGCAAGAGGGGCTCCACCAGGGCACACCAACCCCAGAGGCTCCATCCTGGCTTCCGGAGAAGAAAAAAAGCTACCTGCAGCCTGGCCCTGCTCAGCGTGGTTTGTGGTCAAAAGCTAAAGACTGAAGCCAAAGCCCAGGAAGTGGCAATTATCCCAGCCTCAAAACTACAAATGACTACACACAGCCCCTGGCTGAAGAAACCGCATCGTCATTTCACACCCAATCCCCATACCCTTGCCTTTGCATTGCTTTTTAACTGCAGGGGCCCTTCATTTCCATCCTAACAAATGGAGATTCCAAGGAGCCAGGCATGGTGTATGATCCTTCTCCTGCCTGCCTCGCTTGTCTGGACAACAAATCTAATTGGGAATCTGTCTGTCCCTTTCCCTCTTTCTTTGCTTGTGTTGGATCAAGCTACTGGAAAAACAACAATAACAGCAAAACTATTAAGGCTCTGCTGCATATCAGATATCGTTTATTGCATACATGATGTGTGCATTATAAATCGCTTCAGTTGTGTCCGTCTCTTTGCGACCCTATGGACTGTAGCTTGCCAAGAGCCTCTATTCATGGGATCCTCCAGGCAATAATACTGGAGTGAATTGCCAGGCCCTTCTCAAAGGGATCTTCCTGACCCAGAGATAAAGCTGCATCTCTTATGACTCCTGCATTGGCAGGCAGGTTCTTTACCACTAGCACAATCTGGGAAGCACATTGAAGCATTTAAAAGTTTTTGTGACATGCACAAGCAGATAATGTCACCCTCATTTATGAGGTGGGGACATTGATGTTCTGGAAGTTTTGGTCACACCCCAGCAAGGGGTAGACCTGACTTCCACCTCATCAGGTTGCTGGGCCTTGCAGCCTCTCTTCACTCATTTTACAGAGTACCAGGTTTGCACTCCCCCAACTGGTCCTGAGCACACAGCATCTACTGAGGTGGGGAACAGCTCAAAGTGGAGCCAGGATGACCTGTTCTGAGCAGCAAAGAGAACAAACTTCTGAGACCTGAGCAGGGCAGGGCCAAGGTAAGCAATGGGAACCAGCCTTTTGCAGATATTTTCATTTCCCTGCTGCCCTAAAAGCGGTGCCCTAAAAGTTCCAGGCTAAAACTATAATGACTGCTCACAGGGGTAGGAGGGACCATAAAAGGTTTGGTGGCTTGCTTTGAGAGAGAAGATTCTGATAAGTCAGTGACTTGGTTGGTTCCTACTCAAGTCAGAGCCTGTGTTGGGTTAAATGCAAACAGTTAGGGGTTGAGAAGCAAACCTTTTTTGAAGGAGGGACTGGCTTAGGACTGATGCTATTTATTTTCAGCTCTCTTTGTCTGTCTTTAGGACCATGTTGAGAGGATGCTGACAATCATCAGTTCCTTCCCTGACTGGTGTTTGTAATGTTCACCCCTGTCTAGGTGACGCTTAAGTATGTTTGGTGTGCACTGATCCCTTACCTGGAGAAGGCGATGGCACCCAACTCCAGTACGCTTGCCTGGAAAAACCCCATGGACTGAGGAGCCTACCTACAGTCCATGGAGTCTCCAAGAGTTGGACACGACTGAGCGACTTCACTTTCACTTTTCACTTTCATGCACTGGAGAAGGAAATGGCAACCCACTCCGGTATTCTTGCCTGGAGAATCCCGGGGATGGAGGAGCCTAGCGGGCTGCCGTCTAAGGGATTGCACAGAGTCAGACAGGACTGAAGTGACTTAGCAGCAGATCCCTTACCAGCTAGGAGGGACAAAGACACAGAAGTTGTGCAGAAAACTAATGCAAAAAAAAAAAACTAGTTGGAAAGAATGATCTGAAATCCTTAGGCACTGCTTCTTGAGCACTTTCTGTCTGGTGCTAAGTGTTCATTTGATCCTCCCAGAAACCCTTGTGAGATCAGACCCCCACTCCCTTGACCTCCAAGAGGTGGCAGCTGCCGCCTGGTGATGGTAGGGCATTTGCTGCCATGGCTGAGCCAGAATGCCAGCCGAGGGCAGGCAGACTCCAGAGCCTCATGCAGACAACTTTTTTTTTATAGGAGGACACATTACCATCTACAGGATCCCATTTTCTCATAATTTTTGGTCAGAAAATTAGCAATCTGATGTTTTTTGGATGGAGCGGAGGTATTACAGAGGCAGCCCTCAGCCCAGTGTGTCCTGGTCTACAGTTCTGTTGAGAGCCTTTTCCTGCATCCCTCTTTCCAGGGCTCCTCCTCTGCCTCTCTCTACCTGGAAGCCATATAAGATGCTGAAACTTGGTCCACAGGCCCCATAAAACTGAGAATGGGAGAGCCCAGGTCAATTCTGGGGACTGTCTCATTGAGGGGGCGCTTGATGTAAGCAGCTTGGGGAATGAAAAATCCCTATGCTTTCACTGCCAGCTGGGCTAGAAAAGTGAATGTCCTGTGGCTGTGTGCACCTGACAGAGGAAAGCGATCAGTTAGTGAAATGCTGGAGCATCCAGGCTGGGAAGCTAAGGCAGAGATGTACAGGCCCGCGCTGGTACACTTGACACAGACACAACGTTTGGGAAGTGCGGCCAGGGCCTCCACAGTCTGAATGATTCTCAAAGAAAGCAACTGCTCTGGCAGTCCAGTGGCTAAGACTCTGTGCTTCTACTGTAAGTAACATGGATCCCACATGCCACACCGCAGGGCCAAAGAATAGGAGGATAGGGCAGGGGAAGGTAAGCAACTGCTTTCGTTAATCGATTCAAAGGCCTGGGCTCATTGACACTTGTCCAAGAAGTGGAATTTACCACCTTAGTGGAGATTTTTGTGACAATTTCTGCACGGCTGCTTTCACAGGGACTTGGTTTTCCAAGAAGACCCTCTTGTCCCACTTTAACAATTCCTATTTTGAAACATGGTGAAAATCTATCATTTGAAAACTTCAGGCTCTACCTAAACTCACAGTGTCTTTCTGGAGTACAGGCCCAGAAGAAACAAAACTAAACCTCTATAATTTCCCAGCCGGAGTTCCCAAAGCCTGATACAGTGGTTTTTGAGAAAGATCCCAGGGAAATGGAGGAGGCAGAATGATTGCCCCCAGTGGGGACCCTGCCACCACCTTCCCCCCAAGATAGGCCCGTTGCTTCTCATGCTGGATTAACGAACAATGGTAAGGGGTACTTAACATGTTAATGGGATCATTAATTATTACTTAAACTCTGAGGGATTCTAGGGAAAACAAATAGTGAAGCCCAGAAACCTGAAGTGAATGCCTTCAAAACCACCATAGTCATGATAAAAATAACATAAGTAAAAATGAGGGCTGCCTAAAATCCTTTGTTGTCAGTTGCTTATGTGAGGCTGTCCCTCTGTGTGAGTAAATTTAGGAGCAGAGGTGAGGACAACCCAGCTATGCATCTGGCAGAAAAAGCTCTTTCACTTTACTATCTGCTTTGGTCCCTGCCAGTCTCAGTGCAAAGGGGAATGAAAGTGTTTGTAAGATCAACCATTTCCTCAAGAAGCCCAATGGATGTCACAGAGAATGTTTGAGTTGGCTCTTTCATTTTGATATATTTATTTTATTTTATTTTTTATTTAAATTTTATGTTTTTTACTTTACAATACTGTATTGGTTTTGCCAAACATTGACATGAATCCACCACAGGTGTACCTGAGTTCCCAACCCTGAACCCCCTCCCACCACCCTCCTCATATCACCTCTCTGAGTCATCCCAGTGCACCAGCCCCAAGCATCCTGTATCCTGTATCGAACCTAGACTAGTCGTTCGTTTCTTACATGATAGTGTCCATGTTTCAATGCCATTCTCCCAAATCATTTTGATAGTTTTAATTGTAATAGTGCCGCCAAGGGTCAAGTAAGGGTGGTCATAGCCATGACTGGATGTTAGCAGATGTACTAACTAGCTCCCTTCTCCCCGATGCTGATGATCGCATACTTTATTCTCCATAATGTCCTTTCCCAATCAATTTGGTGACCCTAAATCCCTCCTCTATATCAGTTCTAGAATGGTCCCAATTACTTCAAAATCTAGGGTTGCCAGGGCTTCCCTGGTGGCTCAGTAGTAATGAATCCAGTTGTCGATGCAGGAGACATGGGTTCGATCCCTGGTCCAAGAGGATCCTACATGCTGCTGAGCAAATAAGCCTGTGCACCACAGCTATTGAGTCTGTGGTTTAGAGCCTGGGAACTGCAACTACTAAGCCCACATGCCACAACTACTGAAGCCTGCCTGCCCTACAGCCTGTGATCCACAGCAAGAGAAATCACCACAATGAGAAGCCAACACACTGCAAAAAAGAGGAGCCCCTGCTCTCACAACCAGAGAAAAGTCAGTGCAACAACGAAGACCCAGCACAGCCAAGGTCATGCACACTGCTATATTTAAAATGGATCCCAACAAAAACCAATTGTCTAGTACATGGAACTCTGCTCAGTGTTATATGCCAGCCTGGATGGGAGGGGGGTTGGGGGGAGATACATGTATATCAATGGCTGAGTCCCTGCTGCACTGTTGACCTGAAACTATCACAACATTGCTAACTGGCTATACCCCAATACAAAATGTTTTTGGTGTTAAAAACTAAAAAACAAAAACAAAAAAACCCAGCACAGTCAAAAATAATTAAATAAAATTATATACAAAAATATCTAGAGTTGCCAAACGATCTGTTGACTGTCTCTAACTTTTCTCTCTCATCTCAATGGGAAGAAGTTCCTCAGAACAAGAAGATTATCTATATGAGAGAAAACATATATTTCTATATTTATTTTATCATTTGCTACGCTCCAGTGATATGCAAAATAGTTTCCCAGGTTGACAGCAAAACTTAGGAAGGACAATCAGTTCAGGATCAGAGCAGGGAGGCCTAGATGGAGCATAAGCCTACTCCTTACCTCTGGAGTTTAATTGTGGTTGGAGACACAAGACATGTAAAGGGGGAAAATATAAAAGGAAATTTAAATAGTGAAGAGATATGCCTATATTTGACCTGCCTGAAGAAGGGTTGCAATCCAAGCTTGAGAAAGATGGCCCAAGCCTGTGCTCTTATTACCAGGATGCTGCTTGGAAAGCAGAGGCCTGAGCAGAGGGCAGGGGAGGGTAGGGGAGGGAACTTTGGCTGAAGATGGATTTATGACCCCTAGCATTGATTCTCATCTAAATTTCTACCTTCCGAGACTCTTCCATGTTTCAGTGGTTTGGGGTTGGTATTAATACTATTACCAATGGCTGGTATGTACTGAGCCACTTACCATGGACAGGGTATACTAGCTGCTTCAAATGCATAATCTTATTGAATATTCACGATAAGTGAATAAAGGGAGATGATTATCCTCATTTTACAAATGAGACACCAAGGCTCCAAAAGTTTCAGGAGTTTTCTAAGGTGGCTGAATTGTATGTGGCTGGGCTGGGTCTGAGTTCATGCTCCAGGGATCAAGTCTGCCCCCTCCTAGGTGACAACAGGTGGTATGCAGAAGTTGCCCCTCCCCCTCCCCCTGACTTAGCCTCTCTTCCTGCTATAGAAATGGCAGGAGAAGTTCCCAGAAGTGCCAGCAGGACCCGGTGGGGACCACTTGGAAGGGCAGCCCACTTGATCTCTAAGCCTGACACAGGGCTACTCCTGGGTGCTGCTCTCAGGACCTCTGGGACCTCCTCCCTTCTGGAAGTTAGATATTCACTTAAGGGCAGGGAAGGTGACTTTTACTGATTTTCCAAAAACATGCAATCAGGAGACTGAGGAAGTGCTTCAAGGTCTGGATTCTGCTTCCAGGGTTCCCTGCCCTAATGGCCTGTCCCAGCTAGCATTTCCATCTGTGTGTGCCCCTGAGAACAAAACTGTGTCCCTGGCAAAGATGGGCTCTGGTTAGGTCCAGCTAAACAGTGGGAACTAAGAAATCAGTGACTTCTGGGATTGGGGAAGTTCTGAAATCTGCTTCCACATAAGCAACAGACCCAGCAGGATGAGTTTCCAGTCCCCTATCTGAGAATAGACACAATCATCTCCAAGGACTGCATGGCCCTGAACTGTCTTCCTGCACCCACAGAAGGGACTCAAGACTGAAGCTGGAAGAAGGAAGGAAACTGGACCCCAGGATGGGAAGTCTTCATCAGTTATGAGCATCCCAGTACAGCTGCTGTTTACTGGAAGTGCCAAGTGCCGCCACCAGCACACGCGTGGATGGCGGTGCCTGCTGTCTCACTCTTTCCACCGAAGTTGGGGTACAGTCTCCTTGACTATATTGAGGTCCCCTTTGCTCTTTGCTCCTTGGTCCACACGGACCTTCCCATCCACCTTCAGGCTGGGACTCTGTTTCTTTCTGCCTATGGAATGAGTCTCTAGTGGATGCTGGCTCTTTGAAATCACCTGCAAAGCTTAAGCTCAGGAGACGCAAATGGACAGAAATTCCTCCCCAAATTTGATGCTTTAGTGTATGTGAGTTTGCTTCTATTTTTTCTTCTCAGATTTTTTTTTTTTAGTACTCACTAACCACAACCCATGCCACACTGAAAGTGTGGGCTGGCACAAGAAGATGGGAAAGAGATTAAGATGATTAGGGGCAGGAAGAGGATTTCTGTCCTGAGGTTTAGGGAACAAGACAGGAAACTGAGCACAGCAGGATCCACCTCTGAGCTGCCCTTCAGCTTCTGACAAGAGGAAGCAGAACCAGTGTGGCTTTGGGATGAAGAGATCACAGGGAAAGCTTGAGTGGGACAGCTAACCCAGCCCCAATCCCATTACCCTTCCCACTCTCTCCTTCAACTTCCCCTCCATGCACTGGTGGAAGGGGTTTAGAGGACGGGCTGAGATGTACCCTCCTCTCTGCTCATCAAGCTGGATCAGGGTCAGGCCAAGCTAACTCTAGGACTATGGGGTCCAAATGAGTCTAGTCCAAAGGTCAGAGTACTGGGAGTGGGTGACACACAGGTGAAAGAAATGAAGGAGAGAGAGAGAATGGTGGGAGAGGAGGGGGGAGGAGGGGAGAGAGGAGCTGTCTATGATGCCATTATCTAGAGCAAGGCAAAATCAAAATGTAAACATGCTGAAACTAAGGGAACTGAAGAAATGGGAAAATTTTAGTAAATAAAGCACAATAAATGGAAAAGAGATAAATGGACTATAAAATAATTATTTCTTGAAATAATTTAAAGTATATAAAACATTGGTAGCTTTTTATTTCCTGGTGTGTGTGTATCTGTGTGTGTGTGTGTGTGTGTGTGTGTGTGTGTCTTAATTTGAATGAAACTTAAAAATAATCACATTCCTTCTGTGCCTGGGGCTCCCACTGCCCTGGCCCTGCAGCTGGAAGCCCTTCAGAGGCCCAGTTCCTATCTGGACAGGGCTACGTGCCAGTGAGGAGACAGGGGCTAGTGTGGACCAAGAACTAAGGGCTCCATTCCAGGCTTATAGAGACTCAGGAGAACTTTTTCTGAAGTTCTCTGAAGTGTTTTCAAGCAGTTTTCTGTCTTCTAATTGTGGGAGATGCTCTTCTCCTCAAGGCATCCAGGGTTGAGGGGATATCTCATTAGGGCAGACTGAACTTGAGCTCCAAACACAGAGATAAGCAGACCAGGTGACCTGCTTTGTGTGGATGTGGGCATAGCACTTCAAGAATAAGGAGCCCTTATTTCAGCAGATGCTGAACCCTCCCCCTAGATGGACATCTATAATAAATGTATATGGAAAACCTACAGTCTTTTCTCTTCCTGTGTGTTTCTCTATTTTCACACAGAAAACTCCACTTACGACCCTTTTGGTCACCAAATATGTAAGGTTTCCACCACACCAAGCAATTATCTGTGACAGCAGCTGGATGTCCTATAATTTAACTTAATTCTTATGTCATCAACCTGGATCCCACAAGTTCAGAAATCAGTCCGACAAGATTGCCCCCTACTTCAGATGCCTATTGTGAGTACAAGATCCCCAGGCTATGCACGACTTCTGTCCAACCTGCCTACAAATTAGAAGTTTCTCTTAGCCCCTCATACAGCACTATGAACAAACCTAGTGGAGGTGATGGAATTCCAGTGGAGTTATTTCAAATCCTAAAAGGTGATGATATGAAAGTGCTGCACTCAATATGCCAGCAAGTCCGGAAAACTCAGCAGTGGCCACAGGACTTGTAAAGTTTAGTTTTCCATCCAATCCCAAAGAAAGGCAATGCCAAAGAATGTTCAGACTATCACAAAACTGCACACATCTCACATGCTAGCAAAGTAATGCTCAAAATTCTCCAAGCCAGACTTCAACAGTACATTAACCACGAACTTTCAGATGCTCAAGCTGGATTTAGAAAAGGCATAGGAGCCAGAGATCAAATTGCCATCATCCATTGGATCAGCGAAAAAGCAAGAGAGTTCCAGAAAATCATCTACTTCTGCTTTATTGACTACACCAAAACCTCTGACTGTGTGAATCACAACAAGCTATGGAAAATTCTTAGAGACAGGAATACCAGACCACCTGACCTGCCTCTTGAGAAATCTGTATGCAGGTCAGGAAGCAACAGTTAGAACAGGACATGGAACAACGGACTGGTTCCAAATTGGGGAAAGAATATGTTAAGGCTGTATACTGTCACCCTGCTTATTTAAATTATATGCAGAGTATATCATGTGAAATGCCAGGCTGTATGGATCACAAGCTGGAATCAAGATTGCCGGGAGAAATATCAATAATCTCAGATATGCAAGTGACATCATCCCTATGGCAGAAATCGAAGAACTAAAGAGCTTCTTGATGAAAGTGAATGAGGAGAGTAAAAAAGCTGGCTTAAAACTCCACATTCAGAAAACTAAGATCATGACACCTGGTCCCATCACTTCATGGCAAATAGATGGGGAAACAATGGAAACAGTGACAGACTTCATTTTTGGGGGCTCCAAAATCACTGCAGAGGGTGACTGCAGCCATGAAATGAAGACGCTTACTCCTTAAAAGAAAAGCTATGACCAACGTAGATAGCATATTAAAAAGCAGAGACATTACTTTGCCAACAAATGTCCATCTACTCAAAGCTATGGTTTTTACAATAGTCATGTATGAGTGTGAGAACTGGACTACAAAGAATGCTGAGCCTTGAAGAATTGATGCTTTTGAACTGTGGTGCTGGATATGACTCTTGTGAATCCCTTGGACTGCAAGGAGATCAAACCAGTGAATCCTAAGGGAAATCAGTCCTGAATATCCACTGGAAGGACTGATGCTGAAGCTGAAACTCCAATGCTTTGGCCACCTGATGTGAAGAATTGACTCATTTGAAAAGACCTGATCCTGAGAAAGATTGACAGTGGGAGGAGAAGAGGACTACAGAAGATGAGATGGTTGGATGGCATCACCAATGCAATGGACATGAGTTTGAGTAGTCTCCGGGAGTTGGTGATGGACAGGGAGGCCTGGCTGCAGTCCGTGGGGTTGCAAAGAGTGGGACACGACTGAGCAACCAAACTGAACTGAACTTAACTGATGATATTTGTGGGTAAAAGGCTAGATAGAATTGTTGATTCTTTCCGGAAAAGCTTGTATAGAATTAATAAAATTATAATCAGTGTCCCAGCAGCATTTGTTGTAGAAACAGACAGGCTCCAGGAGTTGGTGAGGGACAGGGAAGCCTGGCATGCTGCAGTCCATGGGGTCGCAAAAGGTCGGACACAACTGAGGAGGGGCTCAATTCAGCCCCTCCTCTGGCTTGATTAATTTGTTGCTGCTACTGCTGCTGCTTAGTCAGTTTAGACGTGTCTGACTTTGTGCAACCCTATGGACTCCTCTGTCTATGGGATTCTCTAGGCAAGAGTACTAGAGAGGGTTGTCATGCCTTCCTCCACGGGATTTCCCCGAACCAGGGATTGAACCTGGGTTTCCTGCACAGCAGGTAGGATCTTTACTGCTGAGTTACCAAGGAAGCCCAATTAATTTGCTGGAGAATCTCAGAGAAATCAAGGGAACATTAACTTATTTGCCAATTTACTAAGGGACATGTCAAAGGATACAGATGAATAACCAGATGAAGTGATCCATAGAGTGAGGTTTGGTCCTAAGCACAAGAGCTTCGATCCTAAAGCCTTTGACTGTATGGATCACAACAAACAGTGGAAAATTCTTAAAGAGATAGGAGTACCAGACCACCTTATCTGCCTCCTGAGCAATCTGTATGCACATCAAGAAGCAGCATTTAGAACTAAACATGGAACAATGGACTGGTTCCAAAGTGGGAAAGGAGTAATTTCAAGGCTGTATGCTGTCATCCTGCTTATTTAACTTATATGCATGTGAAATTCTGGGCTGAACAAAGCAATCAAGATTGCTGGGAGAAATGTCAATAACCTCAGACATGCAGATGACCCCTTATGGCATAAAGCAAAGAGAAACTAAAGAGCCTCTTGATTAAAGTGAAAGAGGAGGGTGAAACACTACTATTCAACATAGTTCTGGAAGTTTTGGCCACAGCAATCAGAGCAAAAAAAGAAATAAAAGGAATCTAGATGGAAAAGAAGAAGTAAACCTTTCACTATTTGCAGATGACATGTTCCTCTATGTAGAAAACCCTAAAGACTCCACAAGAAAATTACTAAAGTTGCAGGATATAAAATCAACACACAGAAATCCCTTGCATTCCTATACACCAATAATGAGGAAGTAGAAAAAGAAATTAAGGAAACAATTCCATTCACCATTGCAACAAAAGGAATAAAATACTTGGGAATATATCTACCTAAAGAAACTAAAGACCTATATATAGAAAACTATAAAACACTGATGAAAGAAATCAAAGAAGATACTAATAGATGGAGAAATATACCATGTTCATGGATGGGAAGAATCAATATAGTGAAAATGAGCATACTACCCAAAACAATCTACAGATTCAATGCAATCCCTATCAAGCTACCAGTGGTATTTTTCACAGAGCTAGGACAACTAATTTCACAATTTGTATGGAAATACAAAAAACCTCAAATAGCCAAAGCAATCTTGAGAAGGAAGAATGGAACTGGAGGAATCAACCTGCCTGACTTTAGGCTCTACTACAAAGCCACAGTCATCAAGACAGTATGGTACTGGCACAAAGACAGAAATATAGATCAATGAAACAAAATAGAAAGCCCAGAGACAAATCCACACACCTATGGACACCTTATCTTCGACAAAGGAGGCAAGAATATACAGTGGATTAAAGACAATCTCTTTAACAAGTGGTGCTGGGAAAACTGGTCAGCCACTTGTAAAAGAATGAAACTAGACCACTTTCTAACACCATACACAAAAATAAACTCAAAATGGATTAAAGATCTAAACGTAAGACAAGAAACAATAAAACTCCTAGAGGAGAACATAGGCAAAACACTCTCTGACATAAATCACAGCAGGATCCTCTATGATCCACCTCCCAGAATACTGGAAATAAAAGCAAAAATAAACAAATGGGATCTAATTAAAATTAAAAGCTTCTGCACAACAAAGGAAACTATAAACAAGGTGAAAAGACAGCCTTCAGAATGGGAGAAAATAATAGCAAATGAAGCAACTGACAAACAACTAATCTCAAAAATATACAAGCAACTTATGCAGCTCAATTCCAGAAAAATAAATGACCCAATCAAAAAATGGGCCAAAGAACTAAATAGACAGTTCTCCAAAGAAGACATACGGATGGCTAACAAACACATGAAAAGATGCTCAACATCACTCATTATCAGAGAAATGCAAATCAAAACCACGATGAGGTACCATTTTACACCAGTCAGAATGGCTGCGATCCAAAAGTCAACAAGCAATAAATGCTGGAGAGGGTGTGGAGAAAAGGGAACCCTCTTACACTGTTGGTGGGAATGCAAATTAGTACAGCCACTATGGAGAACAGTGTGGAGATTCCTTAAAAAATTGCAAATAGAACTGCCTTATGACCCAGCAATCCCACTGCTGGGCATACACACTGAGGAAACCAGAATTGAAAGAGACACCTGTACCCCAATGTTCATCGCAGCACTGTTTATAATAGCCAGGACATGGAAGCAACCTAGATGTCCATCAACAGATGAATGGATAAGAAAGCTGTGGTACATATACACAATGGAGTATTACTCAGCCATCAAAAAGAATACATTTGAATCAGTTCTAATGAGGTGGATGGAACTGGAGCCAATTATACAGAGTGAAGTGAGCCAGAAAGAAAAACACCAATACAGTATACTAACACATATATACGGAATTTAGAAAGATGGTAATGATAACCCTGTATGCGAGATAGCAAAAGAGACACAAATGTAAAGAACAGACTTTTGGACTCTATGGGAGAGGGAGAGGAGGGGATGATTTGGGAGAATGGCATTGAAATATGTATACTATCATGTAATAATGAAAAGCTAGTCTAGGTTCAATTCAGGATACAGGATGTTTGGGGCTGGTGCACTGGGATGACCCAGAGAGATGATATGGGGAGGGTGGGGGAGGGGGCTCATGGTTGGGAATTCATGTACACCTATGGTGGATTCATGTCAATGTATGGCAAAACCAATACAGTATTGTAAAGTAAAAAAATAAAATAAAATAATTTAAAAAAAAAAAAAAAAGAGGAGGGTGAAAAAGCTGGCTTAAAACTCAGCATTCAAGAAAAAAAAAAAAATCATGGCATCTTGTCCCAACACTTCATGGCAAATAGATGGGAAAACAATGAAAACTGTTAGAGTCTTTATTTTCTTGGGCTCCAAAATCACTGCAGATGGTGACTGCAGCCACAAAATTAAAAGATGCTTGCTCCTTGGAAGAAAAGATATGACGAACCTGGACAATGTATTAAAAAGCAGAGGCATCACTTTGCCAATATATGTCCATCTAGTCAAAGCTATGGTTTCTCCAGTAGTCGTGTATGGAAGTGAAAGTCAGACCATAAAGAAGGCTGAGTGCCAAAGAATTGATGCTTTTGAACTGTGGTGCTTGATAAGACTCTTGAGAGTCCCTTGGACTGAAAGGAGATCCAACCAGTCAATCCTAAAGGAAATTAACCCTGAATATTCATGGAAGGACTGATGCTAAAGCTGAAGCTCCAATACTTTGGCCACTTGATTAGAAGAATTGACTCATTTGAAAGACCCTGATGCTGGGGAAGGTTGAAGGCTGGAGGAGAAGGAGATGACAGAGGATGCCATGATTGGCTGGCACCACCAACTCAATGGACATGAGATTGAGCAAGCTCTGAGAGATGGTGAAGGATAGGGAAGCCTTGTGTGTTGCAGTGCATGGGGTCACAGAATCAGACATGACTGAGCAACTGAACAATGAACAGTCCTCTCTCTGAAGAATGGAGAGTGGGAATGCAGTGGCTGAGAATTCCAAGCTTCTAATCATGGCTTGAAGTTTTTGGTGACCCACTCCCATCCTGGAGCCAGCCAGATGCCCACCTAGAGTCACCACATCAGAATTAAAGATGCTTCACATGCTAGTAGAGTAATGCTCAAAATTCTCCAAACCAGGCTTCAGCAATACATGGATCATGAACTTCCAGATGTTCAAGCTGGTTTTAGAAAAGGCAGAGGAACCAGAGTTCAAATTGCCAACATCCACTGGATCATTGAAAAAACAAGAGAGTACCAGAAAAAAAAAACATCTATTTCTGTTTTATTGACTATGCCAAAGCCTTTGACTGTGTGGATCACAATAAACTGTGGAAAATTCTGAAAGAGATGGGAATACCAGACCATCTAATCTGCCTCTTGAGAAACCTGTATGCAGATCAGGAAGCAACAGTTAGAATTGGACATGGAACAATAGACTGGTTCCAAATAGGAAAAGGAGTACGTCAAAGCTGTATATTGTCATCCAGTTTATTTAACTTACATGCAGAGTACATTACGAGAAATGCTGGGCTGGAAGAAACACAAGCTGGAATCAAGATTGCTGGGAGAAATATCAATAATCTCAGATATGCAGATGATACCACCTATATGGCAGAAAGTGAAGAGGAACTAAAAAGCCTCTTGATGAAAGTGAAAGAGGAGAGGGAAAAAATTGGCTTAAAGCTCAACATTCAGAAAACTAAGATCATGGCATCGGGTCCCATCACTTCATGCGAAATAGATGAGGAAACAGTGGAAACAGTGTCAAACTTTTATCTTTTGGGGCTCCAAAATCACTGTAGATGGTGATTGCAGCCATGACATTAAAAGATGCTTACTCCTTGGAAGAAAATTTATGAGCAACCTAGATAGCATATNATACAGAGTGAAGTAAGCCAGAAAGAAAAACACCAATACAGTATACTAACACATATATACGGAATTTAGAAAGATGGTAATGATAACCCTGTATGCGAGATAGCAAAAGAGACACAAATGTAAAGAACAGACTTTTGGACTCTATGGGAGAGGGAGAGGAGGGGATGATTTGGGAGAATGGCATTGAAATATGTATACTATCATGTAATAATGAAAAGCTAGTCTAGGTTCAATTCAGGATACAGGATGTTTGGGGCTGGTGCACTGGGATGACCCAGAGAGATGATATGGGGAGGGTGGGGGAGGGGGCTCATGGTTGGGAATTCATGTACACCTATGGTGGATTCATGTCAATGTATGGCAAAACCAATACAGTATTGTAAAGTAAAAAAATAAAATAAAATAATTTAAAAAAAAAAAAAAAAGAGGAGGGTGAAAAAGCTGGCTTAAAACTCAGCATTCAAGAAAAAAAAAAAAATCATGGCATCTTGTCCCAACACTTCATGGCAAATAGATGGGAAAACAATGAAAACTGTTAGAGTCTTTATTTTCTTGGGCTCCAAAATCACTGCAGATGGTGACTGCAGCCACAAAATTAAAAGATGCTTGCTCCTTGGAAGAAAAGATATGACGAACCTGGACAATGTATTAAAAAGCAGAGGCATCACTTTGCCAATATATGTCCATCTAGTCAAAGCTATGGTTTCTCCAGTAGTCGTGTATGGAAGTGAAAGTCAGACCATAAAGAAGGCTGAGTGCCAAAGAATTGATGCTTTTGAACTGTGGTGCTTGATAAGACTCTTGAGAGTCCCTTGGACTGAAAGGAGATCCAACCAGTCAATCCTAAAGGAAATTAACCCTGAATATTCATGGAAGGACTGATGCTAAAGCTGAAGCTCCAATACTTTGGCCACTTGATTAGAAGAATTGACTCATTTGAAAGACCCTGATGCTGGGGAAGGTTGAAGGCTGGAGGAGAAGGAGATGACAGAGGATGCCATGATTGGCTGGCACCACCAACTCAATGGACATGAGATTGAGCAAGCTCTGAGAGATGGTGAAGGATAGGGAAGCCTTGTGTGTTGCAGTGCATGGGGTCACAGAATCAGACATGACTGAGCAACTGAACAATGAACAGTCCTCTCTCTGAAGAATGGAGAGTGGGAATGCAGTGGCTGAGAATTCCAAGCTTCTAATCATGGCTTGAAGTTTTTGGTGACCCACTCCCATCCTGGAGCCAGCCAGATGCCCACCTAGAGTCACCACATCAGAATTAAAGATGCTTCACATGCTAGTAGAGTAATGCTCAAAATTCTCCAAACCAGGCTTCAGCAATACATGGATCATGAACTTCCAGATGTTCAAGCTGGTTTTAGAAAAGGCAGAGGAACCAGAGTTCAAATTGCCAACATCCACTGGATCATTGAAAAAACAAGAGAGTACCAGAAAAAAAAAACATCTATTTCTGTTTTATTGACTATGCCAAAGCCTTTGACTGTGTGGATCACAATAAACTGTGGAAAATTCTGAAAGAGATGGGAATACCAGACCATCTAATCTGCCTCTTGAGAAACCTGTATGCAGATCAGGAAGCAACAGTTAGAATTGGACATGGAACAATAGACTGGTTCCAAATAGGAAAAGGAGTACGTCAAAGCTGTATATTGTCATCCAGTTTATTTAACTTACATGCAGAGTACATTACGAGAAATGCTGGGCTGGAAGAAACACAAGCTGGAATCAAGATTGCTGGGAGAAATATCAATAATCTCAGATATGCAGATGATACCACCTATATGGCAGAAAGTGAAGAGGAACTAAAAAGCCTCTTGATGAAAGTGAAAGAGGAGAGGGAAAAAATTGGCTTAAAGCTCAACATTCAGAAAACTAAGATCATGGCATCGGGTCCCATCACTTCATGCGAAATAGATGAGGAAACAGTGGAAACAGTGTCAAACTTTTATCTTTTGGGGCTCCAAAATCACTGTAGATGGTGATTGCAGCCATGACATTAAAAGATGCTTACTCCTTGGAAGAAAATTTATGAGCAACCTAGATAGCATATTCAAAAGCAGAGACATTACTTTGCGAACAAAGGTCCATCTAGTCAAAGCTATGGTTTTTCCAGTGGTCATGTATGGATGCGAGAATTGGACTGTGAAGAAAGCTGAGCATGGAAGAATTGATGCTTTTGAACTGTGGTGTTGGAGAAGACTCTTGAGAGTCCCTTGGACTGCAAGGAGATCCAACCAGTCCATTCTAAACAAGATAAGTCCTGGGTGTTCTTTGGAAGGAATGATGCTAAAGCCGAAACTCCAGTACTTTGACCACCTCATGTGAAGAGTTGCCTCCTTGGAAAAGATTCTGATACTGGGAGGGATTGGGGGCGGGAGGAAACGGGGACAACCCAGGGTGAGATGGCTGGATGGCCTCACTGACTGGATGGATGTGAGTTTGAGTAAACTCCAGGAGTTGGTGATGGACAGGGAGGCCTGGCATGCTGCAGTTCATGGGGTCGCAAAGAGTCAGACACGACTGAGCGACTGAACTGAACTGAATTGAGAGCTTATCACCAAGAAACTTATAAGAATTTTAGGAGCTCTGGGCCAGGAACTAGGGGGACAGAGACCAATATATATATTAAAATGTATATATTTTCTATTATCTCACAGATGGCGCATTTTTTAAATCTGGTCAGCTGGCAATGAGCACATGGGTCATTTTCACCTTTGATTCATGTAAATGATGCTGCTGTGAATACTCATGTGTAAGTATCTGTTTGAGCCCCTGATTTCAATTCTTTTGCATATATATATATGGGAATGAAATTGCTAGGTCTTAGGATAATTCTTTGCTAAACCTTTTGAGAAACCACTAAAAAACTGTTTTCTACATTGTTTGGACCATTTTACATTTCCATCAGCAATAAACGAAGGTTCCAATTTGTCCATCTCCTCATTAACAATTGTTATCTTCTTTTTATTTTATTACAATGACTTTAATGCATGCGAAGTGGTATCTCATTGTGGTTTGACTTGTATTTCCCTCATGACTAATCATGAGAAACATTTTTCCTGTTCTTGTTGCCCATTTGCTTTTCTTCTTTGGGGAAACCTCTATCCTAGTCCTTTTTGTGGTAGAGACAGCTTTGCCTTATCCTGAAGGTCTCCTTGTGTTTTTTGCTGACAGAACCTCAGTTCTGTTTAGGTGTCCTTCTGGGGAAGAGCTCCTGTCCTCAGCTCACAGCGAATCCTAAACACTGCAGCAATCCATTCCCCTTGCTGATTGTTTCAGCATGGGCAAGTTCTGGCGAAGCAGATGCAAGAAGAAATTTGCTGGGGGGATAGGAGAAGTTGTTCTGAGAAAGATTTTTCACACTTAAGAAGTGCACAAGGAAAAGACAGCCCTTTATTTTCTGTTTGGATGCAGTACCTGGATCTATGTAGCCATTTTGCACGTTGGGGCAATTGTCCATGGGGACAAAGCCAACCTGTAGAAGGTAGCAGAACAGAAAGAAGAATGTCTCTGATCCCCAAAGCTGTTGTTGAGTTGCCAGATTAGCCAAACTAATCTTCGGTCATCTCGTCATATGACATCATACATCCCTAACTGAGGAGGACATTGGAATCAGAGTTTTCCATTTCTTGCAACCAAAGCTATTCTGATTAGAATTTTAAACATTTCTCCTCTGAAATGCATGCAGTTATATACATACAAATATTACTTTAGTCACTTAATACTTCTGGTGCTAAGTGTCCATTTAATCTTTGTTAAATACTTTCATAGCTCACAATCTTCTTCAGAAGATAAGCAGATGTGATGTAAAACCTTGTTTCAAAGGAAATAACATACACAGTAAGGGGTTCTGAGAGAGGAATGAGGTTAGGGACTGGAGCAGGGATCCAGGTAGAAGTGGAGGCCACAGATGTGTAGACCCTGGGGGCACATAGGATGGGGGTCAGAGGAAGGGAAAGGAGGGCTTTCTCCCTCCTCCTTTTAGTGACTTTTTCTCCCACAAGAAGAAATAATGCTCATCTGTCAAGGGCCGAGTGGAGCAATTTCTGACAGGAACTGAAAGCAATTCTTCTCTCAAAGCAAAGATCAGTTTTGAAAACTTCACCCTCCCCGCATTCCTTGAAGTACAAACCATTTTCAAACTATTCTAGCACATTTTTTGCAAGCTGTTTTCATCATTTGGAACTTATCTCACCTAAAAAGAATGTGGCTTTATTCCGTTCAGAGGTTTCAAATGTGATAGGAGGAGGTGTGAGCTGAACTCTGAGAGATGAAAAAAACATCTGCCCAGGGGCCGCATAAAGAACTTCCTGAGTGGGACCCTTCAGAGTCTGCCATGTTGTGCAAACGAAAAATGACATGGAAACCTCAAAAACTGCCTTTCTGAAGTGTCAGTCCTATTGGACCTAGTGGAGGGGCTGGAGAGAGAGGAGAGACTGAGTCCACAGTTCAAAGTGGCCTGTGTCCCCTTTGCTGTTTTATGCGCTGAATGACGGCCAGAAAGACGCCTCTGGTTATCTGCTGTGTAAGTAAGTATCATTCCTGGGAAGGGTGGGCCAGGATGAGCCTCCTGATCCCCAAGGAAAGGCCGTGGGCCTCTAAGAAAAAGCGGGGAGGAGGGGTTCAACGGCCAGGCCTGGGTCTGTGCCAGGACTGGGAGGGGTCACCAAACCTCCTGCTTTCTCAGCCTTGAAACAGAATAACTCTGGTCTGTCTGCCGGTGCTGTGAGCAGGAAGTTAGGCTTCTGCAGGTCTGTTGCTGATGACCTGGCAGTTCTGAGTAGTGGGAGGAGCATTGTTGGCCTTGGTGTTACCTTCACAGACGGTGTCACTTTCAGGCATGTACTTGTATTTTTAATGAGTTCATCCACAAATGTGAGTATGTGTGTATGTGTGGTTGGGAGGGGAGTATATTAAAACATGAATTTCTTAAATGTAAGCTTTTCCTGCACCACAGAGTTTATTTGAGGTGATATAGAGACCCCAAGGGGCTTCCCTGGTGACTCAGATGGTAACTGCCTGCAACATATGAGACCTGGGTTTGATCCCTGGGTTGAGAAGATCCCCTGGAGAAGGAAGTGATTATCCACTCCAGTATTCTTGCCTGGAGAATTCCATGGACAGAAGAGCCTGGTAAACTACAGTCCATGGGGTGGCAGAGTCAGACAGGACTGAGTGACTAACACTTTCACTTTTTCACAGAGACCCTAAAGTTCACCTCTTCCTTTTTAAAAGTAAACTTCTGTTGAAACATAATAAACACACCAAAATATGCATCAGTTATGTGTTTACAACTCAGTGCATCTGCACAAGTGGAGCCCACCCATGTCATTCCACCCAGATGAAGGTAAAATACCGTGATGGGGACCCCAGTCTGTGTGTAACCTCTTCTTTCCAAAAGTCACCACTCCCTCACTCCCAATAACTTGAATTACTTTGGCCGATTTTTAACCTTTATGTAAAAAATTAAACAGTATGTGTCCCTCTGTTTCTAGCTTTACTTGTTCAAAATTGTGGTTATGATTCATATATGTAATTGCACATAGCATATTTTCATCATTGTAGAGGACTCTGTTGTATGAACATACTACAATTTGTCAATTCTACTGAGAAGAATTTAGGTTGTTTCTGGTTTTAATTTTTATAAATTATGCTGAGAAGATATATTTTTGGTTTTTGTGTTTCAGGGACAGGCAGAAAAATCTAGAAGTAGGGTTGCTGGATCACGGGGTAACGTGGTTGGGTGTCTGACAAACAGCTGCCCAGATGGCACGCCTTCCTCGATTTGGGGCGCTGTCAGTCTTTCAGTGTGAGCTCTTCCAGTGTTTATACGGTAGGATTTCATTATGGTTTCCATTTGAATGTCCCCACTGGCTAATAAGGTTTAGTACCCTTTCATATGCTTATTCCCGTATTTGCATGATCTCATTTATGAAGCACTTACTCAGATCTTTTGCCAGTTTTTCTACTGGTGAGTGTTCTTTTTACACTGATCCACAGGAGTTCTTTATATAGTCTTGATATGAGCTTTCTTTTTACATGTTGCAGACATCTTTTTAATAGTGTGTTCTGATGAACAGAAGTCATGAATGTTAATATAGTCCAATTTACTAATATTTTCCTTTGTGGGTCTTCACCACAGAGTCCTGTAGACTTTCTCCAATGTTATATTCTACACACCTTATTATTTTATCTTTCACATTTTGATCTTCAGTCCACCTGCTTTCTAAAGCAGCAGGTTATTATTTTTTGATATTCAAATGGATATCCCATTGACCCAGCATTACTTAATTTAAAAAACAAAATTCCTTTCCCCTTGTTTTATGTGCCACATTTGTCATTTGTTGCACGTCTCTGCAGTGTGGGGTTGGATTCTGCTTTGTTCCATTGGTCAAATCACATGTTCTGGCTACAGTACTGCACCGTCACCTTATGATAACATAACAGGAAAGAAACTTTGTATTCTGTTACAGATTCATCACTAAGATGTTACCTACAAGCTTGAATTATACATAATGGCCCATCTCTGAACCCTGCCTCCCAGGTAATGAGTGTTAAACTGAAATAATGTTTGTCTATCTCACAGGAAACATTCTGACCAGGCCCACCAGTGAACGGCTGCAGGAAAGAAGAAATTAACATATTCTGGCCACAACCAAGACTTTCTCCCTCCCTTTTAGTACAAAAGAAGCCTGAACTCTAACCTGGGAAAGATGGTTCTTTGGGACACAAGTCCATCATCTTCTCAGTCTGCCAGCTTTCTGAATAAAGTTGCTATCCTTGCCCCAACACTCCTCTCTTGATTTATTGGCTTGTCAGTTGGTAGGAACTTGGATCAGTAACAGTGAGTCTTGATATCGGTTGTGTTTGCTCTCCAACTTTTTCCAGTTTGGTTTAGCAGCCTCTAGCAATGGCACCCCACTCCAGTACTCTTGCCTGGAAAATCCCATGGATGGAGGAGCCTGGTGGGCTGTAGCCCATGGAATCGCTAAGAGTCGGGCACGACTGAGCGACTTCACTTTCACTTTTCACTTTCATGCATTGGAGAAGGAAATGGCAATCCACTCCAGTGTTTTTGCCTGGAGAATCCTAGGGATGGGGGAGCCTGGTAGGCTGCTGTCAATGGGATCGCACAGAGTTGGACACGACTGAAGCGACTCAGCAGCAGCAGCAGCAGCAGCCCTTAACATTCTTCCCAGGTGGCTCAGTGGTAAAGAATCTGCCTGCCAGTGCAGGAGAAGCAGGAGGCCTGAGATCAGTCCCTAAGTTGGGAAGATCCCCTGGAGGAGGAAATAGCAACTCACTCCAGTATTCTTGCCTGAACAAGATGGAGGAGCCTCGTAGGTTACAGTCCATGGGGTCACAAGAGTTGGACATGATTGAGTGACTGAGTATGCATGAACCCTTAACATTTCACTATAAAATAATATTGGCCTGTCTATTTCTACAACAAATGCTGCTGGGACACTGATTACAATTTTGTTAATTCTATACAAGCTTTTTCAGAAAGAATCAACAATTCTATCTAGCCTTTCAATCCACAAATAACATCAGTTCAGTTCAGCTCAGTTCAGTCCCACTCCTTGCAACCCCATGGACTGCAGCATGCCAGGCTTCCATGTCCATCACCACCTCCCAGAAACTACTCAAACTCATGTCCATCAAGTCGGTGATGCCATCCAACCATCTCATCTTCTGTAGTCTCCTACTCCTCCCACCCTCAATCTTTCCCAGCATCAGGGTCTTTTCAAATCAGTCAGTTCTTCGCATTAGGTAGCCAAAGTATTGGAGTTTCAGCTTCAACATCAGACCTTCCAATGAACACCCAAGACTGATTTCCTTTAGGATGGACCGGTTGGATCTCCTTGCAGTCCAAGGGACTCTCAAGGGTCTTCTCCAACACCACAGTTCAAAAGCATCAATTCTTTGGCACTCAGCTTTCTTTATAGTCCAATTCTCACATCCATACATGACTACTGGAAAAACCATAGCTTTGATGAGATGGACCTTTGTTGGCAAAGTAATGTCTCTACTTTTTAATATGCTGTCTAGGTTGGTCATAACTTTTCTTCCAAAGAGTAAATATCTTTTCATTTTAAGATTGCAGTCACCCTCTGCAGTGATTTTGGAGCCCCAAAAATAAAGTCTCTCACTGTTTCCATTGTTTCCCCATCTATTTGCCATGAAGTGATGGAACCAGATGCCATGATCTTAGTTTTCTGAATGTTGAGCTTTAAGCCAATCTTTTCACTCTCCTCTTTCACTTTCATCAAGAAGCTTTCTACTATAGTTCTTAGCTTTCTACTATAAAGGTGATGTCATCTCCATATCTGAGGTGATTGATATTTCTCCCAGAAATCTTGATTCCAGCTTGTGCTTCATCCAGCCCAGTGTTTCTCATGATATACTCTGCATATAAGTTAAATAAGCAGGGTGAAAATTTACAGCCAATATACAATATATAGCTTATTTAACTTATATGCAGAGTATGAATAACATATATTTGTTTAATTTTTCAGTTACTCTTGGGGTGTTTTACAGTTTTCCATGTAGAAGTTTTCTGTTCTTTGTTAGATTTATTTGTAGCTATTTGAACTAATTTTTACTTCACTTAATAATTGTTTGATGATATTATGTAGAAATATCATTGATTTTTGTGTATTAACATTGTCCCCAGAGACTTTGGTGAATTTACTAATTAATGCTACTAGTTTATGTATAGATCCTTTTGGATTTTCTACATATGTCATGTAATTTGGGAATAATAGATTTATTCAACCCTAACCTGTATACATTTTATTTCCCTATATTTTCTACATGCTTTATTTCACTAACTGAGATCTCCAGGATGATCTTTAATAGAAATTTAGATGGTGAGCAGACATCTCATTCTCAGCCTCAGAAAGGAAATCTTAATTTTATCATTTTGTATAATGTTTACTGTATTTTTAATCAGATAAAAAAGTTATGTTCCATTGCAAGTTTGTTTTTAAAAACCATGAATAAGCATTGAATTTTATAATATGCTTTTTCTTATACTATTGAGCCAATAGTATGTTTCTTCTTCATTAGCTGTTAATGTGATAATTTATCTTGATTGATTTTCAAATGTCAAACTAAAAAACTAACTTTGAAACTTGACCTTGATACTCTATCTTTTTTATATATTTTGCCAGGCTCAGTTTGCTAGAGTTTTGTGTTGGAGTTTTTAATCTTTGTGAGAGACAGTGCCTTAGTTAGAATGGAGATGAGCACTCAGACGCAGTAGGAATAGAGCTGGTGAAAGCCAGTCATGGTGCTAACTCAGGATTCGCTGTCCAGCCCTGTTTGACTCCCTCGTTGAGACTTGGGCTCCATCTGAAATGGCAAGTTCTTGGTGAGCACTCCTTGGCATCTTCTGCATTCATTTTGTCTCTATCCCGTGGGAGCACCCACAGCTCTGGTGACCTCAGCTGACCAGCCTCTGTTTTGCTCAGGGACTGGCTGTGGCCATGTAGGACATAGAGCCGCAGTGCTGGGGTCACCTCTCTCTGGCTGTCTCTTGGTGGCCTGGCCCATTCTCGCTGCCTTCTCACATTATCTTCTGCCTGAAAACACATTTTTTTTTTTTTTTTTGGAAAGTATTTATTTATTTTTGGCTGTTCTGAGCACAGGCTTTCTCTAGTTGTGGAGAGTGGGATCTACTCTCTAGTTGCAGTGCATGGGTTTCTCATGATGGTGGCTTCTCTCGTTGCAGAGCATGGGCTTTAGGTGTGCAGGCTTCAGTAACGGCAGCACATGGGCTCAGTATTTGTGGCATATGGGCTTAGTTGCCCTATGGCATGTGGGACCTTCCACCAGACCAGGGATTGAACTGGTGTCCTCTGCATTGCAGGCAGATTCTTTTTATAAATTTATTTATTTACTTATTTATTTTTACATAAATTTATTTTAATTGGAGGTTAATTACTTTACAATATTGTATTGGTTTTGCCATACATTAACATGAATCCGCCACAGGTATACACGTTTTACCCATCCTGAACTCCTCTCCCTCCTCCCGCCCCATACCATCCCTCTAGGTCGTCCCAGTGCACCAGCCCCAAGCATCCAGTATCATGCATTGAACCTGGACTGGTGATTCATTTCATTTATGATATTATACATGTTTCAATGCAATTCTCCCAAATCATCCCACCCTCTCCCTCTCCCACAGAACCCAAAAGACTGTTCTATACATCTGTGTCTCTTTTGCTGTCTCCCATACACGGTTTTGATTTTATCTTTTTCTAGTTTGTCCAGTGCATCTAATTCTCTGCAGTAGATAAAGTGGTCCAAGAAGTGGTGAGCCATGGCTCCCCTTTCCTTTGAATCCCAGACCCTTCTCCCACCCAGCCTCAGCCCCCTCACACCAAGAACAGCAATGCCTGGCTGTTGGGCTGCACTCCTCTGTTCATCTTTTTCTGTGCTGATATGGTGATCTCCAGAAAGCATGGCCTTGCACATGGCATCCTCCTAAACAAGAGCCTGATTGACTTCTGAGACCTTCAAATAGGTGGCTCCCCTCCATGCTATGCTTCTGCTTCCTGCCTTCACTAGCCACATTCCATAAAGCCGCCCTCCATCCTGTCCTGGGCTAAATCACAGTTCTCAGAACCCTCCCCCTCCACCCCAGGTTGCCTTCATTCCGGTGCTCCTCTTCTGGACTGATCCAGGTCATTCCCCTGGACCCATGCAGTTGTCTTGACTCCCACACCCTGAGGCATGCCCCCTCAGAGGGTGTCAGAGGCCTTCTGGCTGCCTTTCAAATGGTCAGATAGTGGCTTTGTGTCATTTGTTGACTTCTCACATCATCTGAAACTTCTGAGACTTCTGGCCAGCTAGATGACCCTCCAGAAGCCAGCTATCCAATCCCTTTGTGGCTTGAAGCCTGGTACAAGGAGATATTTTCAGGTGATGGAGACCATCCATCACACACGTGGCTCCTGCTGGCCCAGCCCCCAGCCCCGGGGCTGTGCTACTCAGGCTTTCTCAGGTGAAGCGAGGCTGTGTTACTGGCTTTGTTCTGTGAAACATGGTAGAAGAGATGTGTATCTCTTCAAGGGAGAAAATTTAAAAGCCAGTGAGCAGATTGCCTGCTCAGTTCCTGCAAAGCAAAAGTCCTGCCAACACATCTTGGTCTATTGAAAGAGTGAAAAATAGGCTTTCCATCTCCTAAGCCACTGAGCACCTACCCTTGTCTGTAACTGCACATAGTTTCACTTCCTGAATGAGATGATGGAACCCGGATGCTCATGCTGAGACTGCTGCTGATGATGAAGAAAGTCAAAGAAGACACAACCTTGCTTCCCATCATGGCTCTCATTCACCTTCTCCTGTAGGCCAGGAGACAAGACTATGCTCCTGAGGGTTGCCCCTGAATAAATACAGCAACAACGTCGAAGGCAGTCTCTCAAACTTCTTCGGGCAGTGAGCAACTTAAACTTGCAGAATGACTCTACAAGACAGGAATGATGCCAGCTCCCTCCAGCCCCTGCTGTTGCTCTGGCACCCTTCTTGATCATCTTGAACTTCCACAACCCAGCAAGGTAAGCCCCATCAGATCCCATTCTACAATTATGCTGTCCCCTCACCCCACAATTCTGATAATTTCGCTTTCAGCATACGTAGCAGGAACATAAGTACTAACAGAGACCATTTTTGCATTCAAAGTGTCTGTTTCAAAATCATAAGCAGATGAGCATGTAAAAAATAAACTGTTAAAGTCAGCACTATGAGCTGGTTATGATCTGGTCCCTGAATTAATATACTCACGGGTCAGCTGATTTTGCTCTGTGTTACCTCTTAGCGGACCAGTGGCAGGAGATGTTACAGATTCAAAAAAACTTTGGAAGAAATGTGAAACTAGGGAGTGTTCTCTCTGTTAATTTAATTTCAGTTTAATTGGAGAAAAAAATCCCTCTATTATTTCATGCTGGTTCAGGAGCCCTCTGCCAAACTAGGAGGCTATGTGGGGCCTCACTGAAGAAGCATTAGGGGGCCCCTCTGCCATCTGCCCCCCAGTCTGACTTCACTCCCTTCCAGTTCTGAGGGAAGACAATTTGGCCAGTGAGTGGGAGTCAGCTGTCAGCTTCCTAAAGAAAGTCCACATGGATGGGCAACTTGAATTGAGCCCTTTTTTGTGATGTTAAACCCTGGGGAGCCACTTACTGGGTTTGGGCTATTATCTCATTTCACAAATACTGTAAGAGTCAGAGAATCGCTAAACTTCTGACCCAAGTTGGGGAGGGATGGCCTGGATTCCCTCTTGCCTCACCCTGAGCTCTCCAGATGATCTTATTTATGCTCTTATCTATTATGCCATGTTCTCGTGGCAGTTTTCAGACCAGGTTTTATAGAGAGGACATGGGCATGGTGTCTTGGACAGCAGGCTGTGAATTCAAGCCGACGGTGTCCCCACCTGGCCCTGCCTCTTCCCCAGTGTCTATCCCCAACCTAGTCAGGACCCCTAGAAGCCTCAATAACCTTTTGAGTGATAATAACCATGCAGGGTTATTTTAAATATTAAATGAAATAGTATCTGGTACATTCCAAATACTCAGTGAATGGTAACTATAATTGGAATATGGCAAATTCCCTCTGAAACTATAGTGTGACGAGTTTAAAATGCTCACTTTCTGCTAATTATGCCTGTAACAGGGTTGATTTCATAAATAAACACCAGAAAACACTGTCAGTGACACTGTGACAATAGCAGAGGAAACATGTAAAAGAGAGATTTACTCTTTAGGTGGTAGTGAGTCTCCACCCTCTTGGCCTGTGACCCGAGTGCTCAGTGACACATGACCTGAAAGCTTCATCCCTGGGATGTGTGCTCCCTGGACGACCTCCCTGAGACCCTTCACTCCCAGTTAGAAACCCCTGTACTCCCATCCCCCCATCTCTGCCCACCCAGAGGCTTCATTCCAACCCTGCTTTTCTCTAAACATCCTAGGGCATGACCCCAACTACCTCCTTGCCACCAGACAGACCCCTGGGGCTTTTGATCCCGTCCAGGCCACTCTTCGTTTTGAATTTTATTGGAGTAGAATTGATTTACAATGTTGTGTTAGTTTCAGGTGTGCAGGGCAATGATTCAGTTAAACAAATACTATACAGTCTACTCTTTGACCTGCATTTGTGCCTCCAGAGAATGCACAGGCTCTTTAGAGATAAGCCCCCAAAGTAGAGCTCCGGGGGAGCTGACATTGAATCCTGATTCTCATTATTCCTCTGGACCCAAGTTCTCGGCCCCTGCCTTCCACCCTTCCCTTGCCCTGGGGGGCTCCCAGAGCAGCTCTAACAACTCTGGGGCTAATACTTCTGGCTGCTGTGGGGATGCCACTTAGGGATACTTCATTACCCCTCCCAGGGAGGAGAACTGTCTTCAGCCCTTAACAACTGTTAGTGAGGTAACATGAGGTCCCAAGTGGCTCCTGTCCCTAGCTTTGTGTGAGGTTTGGTTTTGTGTCTGCATTTTCTCACGTGGCTCCAAACTCAACCCTCTGGGCTCATGCAACCTCCGCTGATGCTGCTTCCTCGCCTTTCTCTGTCTTTGACCTGAGCTGCCTCACAGTCCAGAGCACCCTCCTGTGGGGGGTGCTGGGGTGCTGGTTGCCGCTGGGTGCTAAGTATCTCTGGCAGCCATCAGCACAGCCTGGGGAGCCAGGGGTGATGAGAGCCTCCTTGTGTGGGTTTGATGTGTGGGACTGGTGGAGGGCTACAGGCTCCTGGCTCTGAAATCACCACAGAAACAGCTCTGGCCTCTACACTAGGATGAGTCTCACCTAATAAATCCTCTCATCTAAAGCTCCTGGGGATTCTAACCTTGGAGACAAATCCCGGGAAACTCAGGCCCAGGGTGGCAGGAGAATGGAAGTGGGGGGGCACCCACAGATCATGGGGGAGGTGTGGTCCTGTCTGAGGAGGGGAAAGCACAGACACTTGGGTGCACTCCCTCTAGCTGCTCCTGTGTGATTTAGGGCAAGATGCTTCACCTCTCAGAGCCTCGGTGTCCCCATCTGTACAATGGGGCTGCCTCTTGCTTTGAGTAAGAATGAAATGAGATAATGTAAGAGCCTCTAGAAGTGTGAGTCCCTCTCCCCTGGAAGAAGAGAGGATGTCATATAAACCCCAGTGGCCCTGGCAAGCTAATACATGACTCTTACTGACCAGAGGAAATCTAAAAGAAGTAAAGAGAAGGCAGGGACAGGATATGTGGAGGAAGAAAGGGCTCAGCGAGGACACAGTTTATAAAAGACAAAAGTTACATGCAGGACTCCTCTACCGAATAAGAGACACCTGGGCCCCTCGTCTTGGCCCTGCCGTCCTGTCCTCCCCCAGGCCTGGGCTCCTCCTCCTGCTCTTTCCTTTCAGCTTCCAGCAAAGCCTGAAGGGCACAGAAGCCTCGACAAGGGACTAAGCAACCATTACTGGAGCCCCAGGACCATAAATTGTAAAGCAGCCCTGATTTCTTCAGCAGCCTAGGCTGGGCCAGTTTCTGAGGTCACATCCTTGCCTAGCCCTGCATTTCCTGCTTCCACTTCCATCCTGATGCCCTGGTGCAGTCAGGGGGCCAAAGTGCTAGTGACCAGAACCAGAGCCTCTCTATGGCCTGCATGCTGTCACCTGCTGAGGGAGAGTCTGCCGGCACTCTGGAGGGAGCTCCTCTTCCTGCTTCCTGCCCTCCACTCTCCTCTCCTTTGTCTGCTTCACACATGTACCCCAAACCTCACTCACATCCCTGCAAGATTCCCCATATGATCTGTATTATCCATGGGCTAGTTCTGCTTCTGGGTTTCATTAGTTCTCCATCACCTTATAAGGAGAAAGAACAATGTACTACCATTCTGGGCATTCAGCAATTGTTTTCATAAGTCAGTGAATAAACATTTTCTCATGAGATTAAGCAAAGGATTATTTCATTCACTGTTTGTTCATGCAGCCCTCATATCTTCTCCCTGGCTCTGTCTTGGGTCCTGGGGTAGAGACCTGCCCAGAACTCTGTAGGGAACTTGTTCTGTTGCTGCCCCGATGAAGAAGTTTGAGAAACTTGGAGATGAGTTTTTAGCCTTGGAGACGTCACACTGGGAAGTGTGATTTTGCTGCCCAGGCTGAAATGGCATACTTTTCAGAGATGGTCTTTCTGTGCTTCTCACAGACTCTGGGGCCCCCATCTCAGGAGGCAGAAACAGGAGGCCAGTCGGGTGCACGGGGTGGGACTGAGCTTCCCCGTGGTGTGTGGCTCTCTCCCCATGACCACTGTTCGGGGCTGCAAGTCTGTCTCTACTCCTCTGAGACAGACTTGTGGTTCTTGTTTGGTCCCCATGTCTTCCCCCAGATGAGTAAGGCCTGGCATCCCTAATGTGCATGGAGAGCTGGTTACTGCTGCTGCTGGGGCCCCGAAGGCACTGCACAGATGAGGGCCGGTTATCTATGGTGCTGGGACCTGAGCTCTAGGGACAGAGTATTACTTGGATGTACCGTCCATGAAGAATAGAAATATGGAGGATCTCTGAAAGTGACATGCAATCACTGGCACTGCCTTGCCAAACAAAGCCTGGGCCTGTAAGTTCCCCAACCGTCCTCTCTGGATTTCCCTGAATGTGCCTACTGACAAGGGTAACAGTGCAGACCTGTGCACAGCCTGGTAGTCACAGTCTGGATTCAAGCCCGGATCTGCATGGTTCCAGGAAGTCACCAAGATCCAAGATCCCCATGCCATCCCTGTGATGCTTCTGCCCTGCAGGAGGCAGAGCGAGGAAGACCATCAGATGGAAGAGTCTGAACGCATTTTTGAGTCTACCCATTAATTCCCAGCCAGACACTGTTTTCTCCTCACTCTGAGCAGCCGTTCTCACATGGGCCAGCTTGTCCCCTCAGAATCTCATTGCTATCAAAAAACCCACTTACAGGCTTGTGATCTAAGTCTAGTGTTTTATCCATTCTTTTTGAAAAGCTGCAACTTTTCTGTGGAAAATAACACCTTTTTTCTTTTCAATCCTCTTTAAGGGAGTGATGACAGAACCTGTTCCTTTTCCACTTAGGGTTACCTCATTGCAATGATCAAGATCCAGGCATCAGTGATCTTGGACCACTCACCTTTCCTAAGTTTCTGGTCTGCAGAGCTGTCAAGAGCCCAACGTTCATGTGGGGAGATGAGTGAGGCAGAGAGTAAAGAAGAAATTGACCCCTCCCTTCTCCCATGGCACTTCAACACCTGCTTTCTCTTGTGTATCTGCTCTCCCACTTGGCCTTGTCTAACCAAGCTCTCAAAAGGGAATTGGGCAAACCCAGTCCTTCTTGGTTATAATCAATAAGAATTTATGTACAACACTACAAAAGTTTTTTAAAGAGGTTAAGGTCTCAGCTTAAAAGACAGTAGCTCTGGTTGTGGAATTTCAGGTCCAGAAACTTAATGAGAGAGAGAGAGTGCACGTGTGTGTGTGTTGATTGGGCAGAGTGGGGGTGGGAAATGGAATTAAGGAGGAAGCTTTCTCCAGTTCTGGAAATCAAATTATCTTCATTCATTAGAGTTTTATTGTACAATTATATGCCAAGCATTGTGTAAACACTGAAAGTGAAAGTCACTCAGTTGTGTTCAATCTTTGCCACCCCATGGACTATACAGTCCTTGGAATTCTCCAGGCAAGAATACTGGAGTGGGTAGCCTTTCCCTTCTCCAGAAGATCTTCCCACCCCAGGGATTGAACCCGGGTCTCCCACATTGCAGGCGGATTCTTTACCAGTTGAGCCACCAGGAAAGCCCAAGAATACTGGAGTGGATAGCCTGTCCCTTTTCCAGCGGATCTATGTAAACACTGGGGATTTAGAAATAGAACCAGAATCTCTAGCCTTATTTTCCTCCTAATTAATTAGATCATGATAGCTCTTGGAATATTTAAGTTTTACATTTATTTTTAATTAATTTATTTTAATTGGAGAATAATTACCTTACAGTATTGTGGTGGTTTTTGCCACACATAGACATGAATCAGCCACAGGTACACATGTGTCCCCCTATCCTGAACCTTCCTCCCACCTCCATCCCCACCCCATCCCTCTAAGTTGTCCCAGAGCATTGGCTTTGAGTGTCCTGCTTCATGCATCGAACTTGCACTGGTCCTCTATTTTACATATGGTAATATACATGTTTCAGTGTGATTCTCTCATATAACCTTACCCTCACACCTTCTCCCACATAGTCTAAAAGTCTGTTCTTTACGTCTGTGTTTCTTTTGCTGCCTTGCATATAGGATCATCATTGCCATCTTTCTAAATTCTGTATACTTGCATTAATATACTGTATTGGTATTTCTCTTTCTGACTTACTTCATTCTGTATAATAGGCTCCACCTAGTTAGAACTGACTCAAATGTGTTCTTTTTGATAGCTGAGTAATAGTCCATTGTGTATACGTACCACAGCTTTCCTATCCATTCATCTGCCGGCAAACATCTAGGTTGCTTCCATGTCCTGGCTATTATAAACAGTGCTGTGATGAACACTGGGGTACATGTGTCTCTTTCAATTCTGGTTTTCTCAGTGTGTATGCCCAGTAATGGGATTGCTGGATCATATGTCAATACTATTTTCAGTTTTTTAAGAAAGAATTTCCACACTGTTCTCTATACTGGCAGTACCAGTTTGCATGCTTTTATTTCCACTACTTTGGGAGGTAGGTCATAGCAGATTTTGCTGTGATTTATGTCAGAGAGTGTTCTGCCTGTTTTCTCTAAGAGTTTTATAGTTTCTAGTCTTACATTTAGATCTTTAATCCATTTTGAGTTTATTTTTGTGCATGGTGTTAAAAAGTGTTCTAGTTTCATTCTTTTACACGTGGTTGACCAGTTTTCCCAGCACCACTTGTTAAAGAGAGTGTCTTTTCTTCATTGTATATTTTTGCCTCTTTTGTCAAAGATAAGGTGTCCATAGGTGCATGGATTTATCTCTGGGCTTTCTATTTTGTTCCATTGATCTATATTTCTATCTTTGTGCCAGTACCATACCATCTTGATGACTGTAGTTTTATAGTATAGTCTGAAGTCAGGAAGGTTGATTTCTTCAATTCCCTTCTTCTTTCTCAAGACTGCTTTGGCTCTTCAAGGTTTGTGTTTCCATACAAACTCTGAAATTATTTGCTCCAGTTCTATGAAAAATAATGTTGGTAGCTTGATAAGGATTGCATTGACTCTATAGATTGCGCTGTGGTCTTTGGACATGCCAGGCTGCTTTCACTAGAGGATACTTATTCATTTGTAACACATTTCCTCAGCAACCTCATGGCTCATTTCCTCACCTCATTCTTGTCATTCAGATTTTATTCTTCTCCCTTTTATTCTTGATGAGTCTGGCTAATGGCTTGTCTATTTTTTCTATCTTCTCAAAGAACCAGCATTTAATTTTGTCGATCTTTCCTATAGTCTCCTTCATTTTCTTTTTTAAAATTTTCATGTGAACTGGTTTACTTCAGGAGTCATCATTACCCTGCTTTCTGAAATGAACAGACTGCATAGAAGTTATGCTTCCTAAAGATACTTTAAGAGGTCATTCTTTCACTCAACAGTCATTAGTCACATGCCAACCAAATGTCCAATGTGCACTTGACTGTCCACAGCTCACACACTAAGTGTAATGCACCGCAAATGACATAGAGCTGTTCCCACCTCCAGGAAACCAGGAGAGACACTGGTGGTCCTGAGGAAAGCCCATTGGCCAGCCCTGCTCTTTTCTTCCAGTTACCAGGCAGTCCATGTTCCTGAAGCTTTCTTTTCTTTTTCATAATCAACTGTTAAGTCACTGTGCCCTCTACTTCTCCCTTTAGAGAGAGGAGCTCCTACATTTAGACTGAGGATCCCTGGTTCTATATGGGGTTGCTGGTACAGTTCATTGGGAATGAACCTGGCCCAGGACCTAGTCTCAGATCAAATGTTTGTCTCATTTCCCAAGTGCCCCCAAGTGAAAGCAAGTGACAAGCAGAACCAGTTAGAGTAGAGAGTTTTCTCCAGAAGGAAGTTTGGACAGTTTCAGGGAAAAACAGTTAACAACTGTGGCAGAGATGCAGTCACTTCTGGATCTCCTGAATTTTCAGCTGATGACTGGGGTGGTCCCCTTCCAAATTCATCATTTTGAAAACCAAATCTCAACTCCAGAGTGTTTCCAGGTAAAGTGTCAGCCTTCATGTGCCCAGCAGGATCAGACGACTGGCAAATGAAGAGCAGGGGTCAGGTGTCACACCAGTGACTCTGTAGCATCGTATGGGAC